>PVKE010003508.1:0-71713 GCA_004027555.1 Craseonycteris thonglongyai
AAAAAAATGGTGCTGGGCAACTGAATATCCACAAGCAAAAGAATGAATTCGGAGACCTACCTCACAACATATACTGAAAGTAACTCAAAATTAGTAAAAAATCTAAATGTGAGAGCTGAAACTTTTTTTTTTAACCTTAGAAAACTAGAAAAATATGTAGATACAAATCTCCATGACCTTGATTTAGGCAATCGTTGCTTAAGACATCTTAAGGCACAAGCAGCCAAAGATAAGATTAATTAGGCCTTATCAAAATAAAAAACCCATGCTTCAATGCAAACAGTAAAACAACAACTTGTAGAATGGGAAAAAATAATTAGATTTCCAAATCATGTATCTGATGAGTCTAGGCTCCATAATATACAACCCTACAATGAAAAGACAACCCAGTTTTAAAAATGGGTAAAAGATTTAAATAGACATTCTCCAAAGGAGTGACTTCTAATGGTGGAGGATGATAAAATATTCTGAACTTAGTGATGGTTATACAGCACTGAGTAATCCAAAATCCTCTGAATTCACTTTGAAGGGTGAATTTTAAGGTTATATGAATTATCAAAAAAAAAAAAAAATGTGATTTTTTTTTTTTTCTGGGTTATTTGGTCACTATTTTCTTGAGATCCACTCATGTAAATGCATGCAATTATAATACCTGTAGTTAGTATTCACTCTAGTGTGGTATTGCATTGTACAAGTGATTCAAAATATATTTATCCATTCTTCTCTGCAAGAGTCTTTGTTTCTTGTCTTCCTCCCTCTCCCCTTACAAACCATTCTGGTTGGTGCCAGAGCATGAGCTTCACGTGAATTTGAGGCCTGTGCTTGCTGGGTGGTAGGGTGTGCATGTTTGCTATGTCATATGCTTTGCCCTGTCCACAGTGTATTCTCACTTCCTCTCCCACCAGCAGGCCATAAGATTTCTTTTCATTGTTCCACAACTTTGCCAATGCTTGTTTTTGCCTGACTTTTAATTTTTGGCAATCTACTGGGTATAATGGTTATATCATTGGGGTTTCAATGTATTATTAATTTTTTTAGTAATAATTATAATAATAGACAGATTTGTCTATTTCTATTTCAGGTTACCCTTATGGTTTATGCCTACTGAAGATTTTGCCCTTTTCCAATTGACTCATAATTCTTTACATTCTCAGAATTCTTATTATTTATTAGTTTTATGCGTTGCATATACGAGGGCTCTCTGGAAGAAATCCAGCCATAAATGCCTCTCTTTTTCATAATACATGGCTGGATGCTTTCTGGACAGCCCCTCATATTCTCTGAATTTTTTCTAATCTTTTCTAAACTTTGTGTTTTGAAGTGTTTCTTACATACACTAAAGGGCAGAAGACAATTGAATGGATTCTATTCACCCATCACCAATCTTGACTCAGCTAGCCCTCCTGTTATGCACACCCTGGGTTATTTTGAAGCATAGTCTAGACATATCATTTCATCTCTAAATATTTTCAGTATATGTTTCAAAGTGATAAGCATTTTTTTTTTAAAATACGGTTTTTTGAAGTCATGGGTTTATTTTCTTGTGTCCTCCAAAGGTTACCATGCATATGATTTTCCCCTGTATCAAAAATATGGGTTTAACCATATTGATGAGTTTCATCCCTTGCACTTATTACCATTACTGATGTTGAAATTGCTCTATCTTTGGCCAGTGGGAGCTTTATTCAAACTGGCCTCTGTGTCTTTAGTACAATCCTGATAGTGTCTGGCAGCCATCTTCTATTCTGGTATGAAAAGATGTTTCATGTTCATCTTTTACATTTGCTGCTCCAGACTTGGACCGGCCATTGCTCCAAAGATTCCTGGCTCCTTTGGTGGGGAATGGTATCTAGAAACCCCTGGATGCAAGGATTCTCATTGCCACTGGACCGGTCAATTTCCAGGTTCTTTTAAGAGATGAGATATTCCCCCCTCGATATAAAATATATCTGGCAGTTATAATTATACTTCCAGTTCAGTTGAGCTATGTAAGGTTTGTATTTAACCTTAATGATCATATATCATCATCTCATTCCAACTTTGCCAGAAATCTCATTTCAGTGACACTAATGACTGATTTGACTTAATCACAGATATGCAGAGAATGGCCTCAGTTATAGCAGTGCCAATAAGAAGTTTGTTTTTATAGTTCTTGCACTGGGGTGTACCTGCCCCCACCCCCAGGAGGTAAAGGTAAATTCCTGTCACTCATGTTACTTGGGGCAGTCCCTCTTGGGTGAGTACACCACCACTGGAAACAGCCTTATTTGTTTCTTTTTTATAACTTAATTTTTTTAAGTTGGTTTAAAATTTAATTTGATCTTTTATATCACATAAAATGTTTACATGGTTACAAAGTCAAATTGGCAAAATAAGATTTCTTTCTCTCCACCATATTCCGACTTCCTGAGAATTATGGTCTCTTCCCAGGAGTCTTCAGGAGGAGGGAGCGACTTAGACCTGGGACCTTCAAATGATACTCTTGGTCTTCCTCTTGTAAGCACTGATTTCCCCTCCAGGATTTTCCTGGGAAGGCTTACCAAGTAGAAGATGGCAAGGCCAATTTAGGATGGGGACCCTGGTCTAGCCCCCAAACCCCACCATCAGTGCCAACAAAGTCCTGTTGCATACAATGTTCTAGCGATTCTGTTCAATATTTTCATCCACTGCGTTAACGGAGAAGCTATTACCAGTCAACCTGAATATGAAATGTTAGGAGCGATTGGCCAAATTAAGTTATGTCCTCACTGCCGCCTTTTTTTTTTTGTATATTTTATTGTTTTTTTGTTTTTGTTTGAAAGAAGGTGAGACAGAGAAGAGGGGAGGGCCCAGATCAATCTCCATAGTTGCACAGCATCAGTTTTTTGACGTAGTTTCATTCCATACAGGTGGATGTGGGGCTGCTCGGGGTAGGACTGAACCGTGAGGCAAGAACCCTTGCCAGGATAGTGGTGACCAGTTGCACGTCTCCATTCAGCATGTGGGTCTGCATGGGCTGGGGCCAGGACCCAACCCCCTAACCCCGCGGTTGCAAGGCAAGCGCCAATCCTGTTGAGCTATCCCGGCATCCCCCCACTGCTGCTTCACAATATGCAGAATGTTTTGTCGTATACTGCTTCATTTTTGTCCAGACCAGAGCTTCACACAAAGATTCAGAACCCTTAATCTCAGGGGCAATGAGTGACAATGTGAGTTAAATTAATCTGGATCTAGGTGGCCCCCTCCCTGTTCTAGTTTGACTATGAATATGTCAAAATGGCCAAAAATTTTAAGTCCCTGAATATCCTTATTAAAATAAGAACAGAAAAAGGCCAAAAATTAAGTTCCTGAATATCTTTGTCAGGACAGAAAAAGGCCAGACCCGTATTTTAATATAAAATAGATGGAAATGGATTTAGTTTTATCATAGTGTGTTGATAGGCAAAACAAGGAACATGAAGTAGGGGTAGATTTCTAGGGCTGTAGTTTATTGATAATGAAGGAGTTCACTGGGCAGTTCCCCTGAGATGGACATCAGTGTTCTCATTAGGGCACCTCCCACCAACCCTGGGACTCAGCCCTCTGGTAGAGCAGAAGGAATCACAGCCATGACATTACTTCAATGAAGCCACGGAAAGCAGATGCATCAGAAGACTCCCTGTGGCCCACAGCCCTACTGCATCCCAGGGAAGGAATCTAGATTAAAGAGGGGAAGCAAACACTTTCAAGTATCAGCAACAAATGGCTTTGTTTGGAGAGTTGTCACCAATCTTCAGGGGCTAGGTAATTCCCATGATTCATAAACAATTATAGATTGTAATGGGGAGAAATTTCTAATTTTCAAATGCAATCTAAATATTTGCCCAATCCCTGTCACTTTTACTTGCTGACTCGAAGCCACGGGCCAAATGTCAGTATTCTCTCCCTCTTTCTCACACAGTCATGCCCCTCCAAGGTGCAGGATCCATGCCAGCCCTCTCCAGGCGCCTCTTCCCTCAGCACTGTGGCTCACAGCTGGGGGAGGAACAGGCTGGTATCGATACAAAGACATCAACCCAAAGCTGCTCTTAACCATGTTTATTGAGAGTAGACAAGGGGCAAGGTCCAGGCTGGAGCAGGTTCCCTGTCTGCAGGTTTCCCCAGGCAGGTACATTCCAGCGTTCCCTCAGCCAAAGAACGTCAGAGCCCCCTGGAAAGGAGAAGCCAGGCTTGAGTGTGTCCCGCTAAGAGCAGGCCAGGCCCCGCGCAGTGAGGGGCCTCAGGTGGAGGCACATTTTAGGCTCTGGCCAGGTTCCTGGGAGGGTCATGATTCATGCTCTGCTGGGACACTCATGGGTGGTGTCCCCTTGACAGGTGCATCTCTACCACTTGGACCCTCTGCAACCCCACACCAATCATATGGCCCACCTGGTTCCCACCCAAGGCCACCACACTTCTCCCAGGGTTGGGAAACAAGGTGGCCCTATCACTGGGTCAGGGCCCCTGTGTAGGGTTTAGAGGAGGCTGGCCTGAAGGGTGTGTGCACAGGGAGGTGCCTGGTGTCCCCTTTACCAGCAGAGTCTTCACAGCCCCCACGGCCTCAGGGCCCAGCTCAGTCACGCACTTCCTGGAGTCCTCCACCAGATGGTCCACGGGGATGCCCAGGCTAGCTAGTATGAATTTCAGGGGGCTGAAGCCCTTGGAAAGGGGTTTGGTCACGGCCCCAACCCCGGCCTCCAAGGCCCCAGTCCCAGCCTCCAAGGCCCCAGTCCCGGCCTCCAAGGCCCCAGCTGACAGGGCCCCAGTCCCGGCCGACAGGGCCCCAGTCCCAGCCGACAGGGCCCCAGTCCCAGCCGACAGGGCCCCAGTCCCGGCATCCAGGGCAGGACTCAACACGGCAGTAGGCTTGCCCATCCAGTCCATGAGGAAGGCCACGGCTGCAAAACAGTAAAGAGTTGCCCACCTGTGCCCAGGCCCCCGAGAATTGCTGAGGGCCTGTCTCCCCAGGAGGTGCCCAGCGCCTTTACAACCCGCCAGCTCCCCTGGCCACCCCCTCCCTCCCTTGCTGATTGCCAAGAACCATGGATGCACATGGAGCTGTCTGGCCAGAGGGCCGTAGGAGGTGGCCTGAGGGGGAGAAAAGAGGAGTGGCCCAGGCAGGCCTCCAAGAGGAGGGGATACCTGGGCTGTGCCTTGGAAGATGATAGAGAGCAGATGGAAGTTTCCAGACCTGGCCTGTGCTCACACTAGCCTGAGGCTGGGAGAGCCTGAGTTGGTGAGTGGAGAAGAGAACTGGAGCGGGCAGGGGCCTGAGAGAGGACTGAAGTGAAGGCTCAGGCAGGGGACTCGAGGACTGGCCTGGTCCCTCGGGGGCACTGGATGGACAAGCATGAGGAGCCTGGCACCCCAGGAGTAAGGCAGCAGGGTCAGGACGGCTGGGGGATGGGCAGAGCCACTGCGGGGCCTCATGGCGAGGGGCGGGGAGCCAAGTCAAGGGCACTCACTGGAGTGGCTGAGCAGGGCTACGCAGAGCACCAGGAAGGTGGCGCTGAGCTTCATGGTGGGCTGCAGCTCAGTGGATGACCGGGGACCGAAGACACCCTGAAGCTCGGCCCTGCCGGCTTAATACACCCCGTCCTCGCCCCTCCTCAGGGCTGGGCCTCACCCTCCTGACCTTCTGTTTGCTCAGCTAATATGTAGAACCCTGGCCAACTTCCTGCTCAGGCCGGTGGGCCCTGGGAAGTCCATGCCCCCAACCCTGCCCGGGTCTAGGGACTTCCTCTTGGCAGGTCCCTCTATGACTGCAGGAATGAGGCTGTGCTTTGTCTGCACCAGGCCCACCCAGGCCTCTGCCCTTCCAGAGAGCTTTCTGGCCTGGCCCCATCTGGCCTTCTGCAGTGCTGTGGGCAAGGAAGGGGCAGGGCTGTGACCCCAGGCCTTCCCCTGTTCCCAGAGCTTGAGATGTCCTGCAGAGGGGTCCTCTTGGCTCCTCTTGGCTCCTCCTGGCTCCTCCTGGTTGTGGAGAGGCCAGGGAGGTGGTTAGACCTTACTCCTGACCACCTTGTTGGCAAGGCTATGGACAGCCACCAATGCCCAGAGAAAGACCCTGGACATTTTTCCATCTTTGAAATCAGTCTTGCTGTGGGAGTGTCACACATGCCATCTACAGAGCATGACAGTGGAGAATAAGCAAAACAACCCGTGGCACGGGCTCAGCAGGGACCGTGCCGGGATACCCTGCCTGGGCTACAAGTGGGTCTTTAGCCCCCCTGAGCCCTACAGGGACTTCCTGCTGTCCCGCCCACAGACAGGGTGCAGCTCATGTAGCTGTGAGTTCATGTAGCCACACTCACATGTGCACACACGTGTGCCTCCACTCATTTCTGACATTTTTCCTTGACTGGTTTGGGAGGTTTGCATTATAAACATACATCTTGTTGGCCATTGTGGAAATAATTTCAACAGGACACTCATTTTCAACTTGTGAAAAATTCACCTTCTGAGGGATTTTCTAGAAGGAAAGCTGCTCACGAGGCAGAGAGAAGATATCTGAGTCACTGTGGGTGTGGCATGGATGGCTGCCCTGTGGCCACACCCATGGTGCCCAAGGGGACACTTATGGAAGGACTCTGCTCTGGCCAGTGCCCGCCTCCCCCGAAAAGCCTGGGCCAGCTGTCGGCTACCTCCTCCCTCCAGTCAGGTAATGCTGCCTCCCCAGCGGCAGAGGGTGCTGGAGCTGGAGGAAGGCCCAAGGGCTCCCCAAAGGGGAGGCTGGTTCTGGGCAGAAGGGGCCAGAAGCACAAGGTTGCTCTCTTGTCCCTTTTGAGAGTTGGGGATAGCAGTCTTCCAAGAGCTGGCGTGGTTCATGCCAATGTGGGGTTGGGGAGAAGCGTGGGCAGCTCCCAAGGCTGCCTGACCGCTCAGGTCCAGCTTCAGCCAAAGGACCCCAGACCCGCTGGGGCCTGGCAGTGGGTGTGGGGGTCTCCCCAGGAGGGCAGAGGTCAGACTGCTGTTTGCTGTGGGGACTCAAGAACATTTGAAAGGGGAAGCCGGGATGGCTCAGTGGGTTAAGCGCTCACTTTGCAGCCCCGGGGACCCAGGATCGAATCCTGGCCCCAGCCCGTGCTGACCCATGTGCTGAACTGGGGAGTTCCCCCAGTTAGTTCTCTGTCTGTATCTCTCTCTCTCTCTCTCTCTCTCTCTCTCTCTCTCTCTCTCTCTCTCTCTCTCTCTCTCTCTCTCTCAAAAAACAATAAAATAAAATAAAATAAAACATTTGGTTGTGGGAATTGTGGATGGGACTGCTCTCCTCTTGACCAAACGCCGGCCCAGCAAGGACCCCTCTTGAGCTGAGCAGATCCTGGGAGCTGTCCTAGGGCACCTTTTACCAGGCAGACAGGACCAGAGAGAGCTGGCCTCAGGATCAGACTAGAATGGAGGCAGAGGCCAAGAGGAGGTGGAGGCTGCCATTTGTGTGTTCCCAGAGCACCGCTTCCTGGGTGCACGCAGGAATGCGGTCTCCCTGCAGCCACTTCCCAGCACTCTTATCTTTAAAATCCCTCCAGCCCCCTCCTGGCCTCTGGTGGCTGGAGGGACCTGTTTCTGGCTTCCTGTCAGCCCACACAGTGATAGTAGGCCTCACGTGCACCCCGAGATTTCCATCCTCAAACCAGGCTAAGTGTGCACCATTATGTCCCGATTTCTCCACTGAGGAGGCCAAGGGACTTGCTTCAGGCCCCTAAATTGTAATGGTCTAGGCTGACCCTTCACCCAACATGGGTGATGGTGCTGTTCCTTCTGGACCATATGCAGCAGGGTGGTGAGGCAGCTGAGGGTCTGTCCTGAGCCCAGGTGGCCAGCGTGGTGGGGCAGGAAATGCCCCAGTGTTAGTTTCCTGGGGTGACTAATAACCAACCACATACTTGGTGACTGAAAACACCTTTACTCACCCACAGTTCTGAGGCCAGAAGTCCCCTACCACTGGGGAGAACCCGGGGTGCTTTCAAGGCCGTGCTCCCTGCAGAGGCTCTGGCCTCTCCTGGTTTTGGGGGGCTGCCAGCAGCCCTAAGCTTGTGGCCCCATCACTCCAGTTTCTGTCTCCATGGTCACATGGCCTCTGTTTGAAATCTCTCAGCCTCCCTCTGATAAGATTACATGTGATTGCATTCAGGACTCCCTGGGTAAACCAGGATATAATCTCAGCAGATAATTAACTTCATCATTTCTGCCAAGACTCTTCCCATATAAGGTGACATTCAGTATTTCAGGGTTTAGGGCCTGGATTAGCTGTGGGATGCTCCCAAGCCTGCTACACCCCCAAGCTGTGCATGGCCTTCTTTTCTGCCAGGCCAGCTGAGGTGCTCAGAAGGGGGGTCAGAGTCCAGCTGGCACAGGGAGGAGGTGCAGGGATGGGCAGTGGCCATCAGCACCCACCTGGGCCTCCCCTGAGCCTGCTCCTGCGGGCAAACCTGCCTCCTGCTGGGAGAGTGCTGAGGTGACATGGAGGCGGCCTTCCTGCAGATGACAAGGTCAGCCTGTCCTGGGTAATGTTTGCAGGACATCCTTTGGGCCAAAGCAAACATTGGCACCTGGCCTGCTCTTTCGAGAATAAGGTGCTGAAGGTAGACAAGCAGTTTGGTGGCCACAAGGTGTGGGCCAAATTCCGAGTGAGCCGTGAAAGGTGGGGTGCTGTGGCAGGGAGCCAGGGAACACCTGCCAGCCATCTCTGCCTGGGCCTCTCGTGGCTCTGACTTCAGCAAACACCTGTCCAGTTGTCCCCATGTGGTGACACAGGCAGCAAGACCAGAAACCCCTTCACGTCTGGCTGGAGCCACCGTGCGTGAAACCCCATCTGGAGTTCCCAGGAGCTCCCTTAGTCTCCTCTCCTTCCCTTTTGGTCAAGCCCGGGCCTGTGCTTCCGAGTCCTGTGTGAGAGCCCACGGAATGAATTCTTAAGTGACCTGGAGCCGCCCACGGACCTCAGGAGGACGTGGCCACTCTGGGCCGCACTTGCTGGGACCAGGGTCCCCCAGCTCTGGGCTGTAGCTTTGGTTACTGAGCATCATCAACATTCTCTCGGGGGATCTTCAGTGCCCACTTACTGCTAGTTTTCTCTGGTAACTCACTGTTGTGTAGTGTCTTCATAGTCACTGAAGTTTGGGGGCGGGTTTGGCCTTCCTGCACAGCTTGACCATCTTGTGCTTTACAACAGGTCTGTGGTATTGTTCAGGTGTGAATGGTTCCCGTTTCAATCTCCACAGCCTGTGCATGTAGGCCTGGTGCCAGAGGAGGTGGGCACACGTGGGCAGCCCTGAGGGGTTTCCAGCTTCCAGGGGCCCCTCCAATAGCCTGGTCTGGGGGATCCCCTGGCTGTCACAGCCACCCTCCCAAGGAAATCCTTCTAGGCCAGGACCACATCAACCAACAGGTCTCTCCCTCTGTTGTCATGAGTCATGACCAGGAGGACAGGGGGGATGTCTAGACTCTTCTGGAAGCTGAGATGAGGCTGTCCCCAGTGGAGCCCCTAAGTGGCTTGAGAAAGAGCAGGCCAGGGACATGGTCAGAGCAGCAGGATAGCTGGGCTCACCTGCCAGGAGCATGGCTGGGTGTCCTGCGCAGGGCTCACACCATGATCTCTGCCAGCACTCTCAGCTCCTTCCTCTTCCTCATAACTCAGTCATCTGGGCCCTGGGGCTCTGGGCAGTGTCACCAGCATGTCCTGTTCCTACGTCCATGTGCACCGTCACTTGGGTCAATATTGATCTGGCCCCACTGAGCACTTCCTGCTGCCCCTTCCCTGCCCAGGGCCCTCCCTTGGGGAGGGTGGCCAGGGTCAGCTGCCATCCACATGGTTTTTGCTGTGTGGGCTCCAGGCAAGGTGATGGGAAAGCCTGGCTTCAACTAAGCAGACTGAAATGCTGGCTTTTCTTTTTTTTTCAGAGAGGTGTCTTCCCTGGGGTTACAAGCCAGTGACCAGCAAACCTCATACATTGACTTTGGCTCAGAGGGACCAGCTGCTGTCCTCAGGGGCCTCCCCTGAGGTTTCACCAGGTCCCACTGCTCTAAGTGGCTGTGCTAACCACAGCAGCTCTGTTTAGGCCGTCACCTTTATACTGAGGGCCAGGTCGTATGTGTCAACCTGAGCTGCAGTGGGGTGCCCTGACCTATGGGCAGAAGGACAGCCAGCAGTGGTTTCCCTAAATGGAATGTCATTAGGGGCATAAATACTACTTTCCCAGCCAGAAGAAATGTAGCTCAGAGAACATCAGTGACCTGCTGAAGATCCCTGGGCCAGTTCCAGGTGGGTCTGCACACTCCTCCAGGCTTCCTCCCAGACCCAGTTCCCCTCGGGAGGTCCCCCACTGACTAGCACCTGTGCTGCCCCCACACCCTGGTGCTGGGAGCAGCCGCCTGTCAGGTGAGGGGTGGGAGTTGGGTCAGACCCCAGGGGATGTCCCGGACCCGACTCCAGATCAGCATCCCACTCACAGAGATGTACTCACTGCCACCCCAATGTGAGGCCTGTTCAAAGCTGATTCAGCTCTTAAAACCCAAGGGTTTAATAACAATTCCTTCTATGACTCCTGTGTGTCAGGCCATGGGTGGACCACGACACCTGGCTGTGCCCAAGGGGGCTAGACCCTCCATTCTTGGGGGCAGGAGATGCCTCTTAACAGGGGACCATGCCTGGCTGCCCTGCTGCACAAAACCCGGCTCTGATGGACTCCAGTGGCATCCCAAAGTGCGCAAAAACATCACCTTGGGATCCCCATTCATTTGGCTGGTGAAACCTCAGGGGACTACCTCATGGACACCTCCCCATGGCCGCTCAAATCTCTTACTGCTCTCCAGCCTCTCTGCAGTCCTCTCTCAGCCCATCACCACCCATCAGTATATCCCACCCCTCATCTGCTTTATGGCAAACTTCACCACCTCCGGCTCCAGCTGGACAGTAAATCGTGTCTGTCTCTTTCTGCAGATGCTCTGAAGGGACAGTGGTACATGGCACTCAGGTCCAGAGTGGGCACGCACACGCCCTGCAGTGATGGCTGCAGACAGTTGCTCCTAAACTAATGCAGAGCAGAGGCTGCTCCTCAACTTGCAGAACTCCCAGTCTGGTCCCATACAAAGGATGTGTTTTCCCCTATTAACATCACTGTGACCAGAATCCTTCTAAACATAGGCTCTACCTCCCCTGCCTGTTGTCCTCACTGAAGGCCCCACGTTAGCTGAGAATGCCTCTGTCCCTGTGCCCAATGGCTGCAGCCCCAAAAGGTCTCTCTGTGATTCCCAACAGGAATGTTTTTGTGAGTGGGTGTCTATGAATGGAGAAATGGATGGATGGATGGATGGATGGATGGTGGGTGTGTGGATGGATGGATGGATGGATGATGGATAGATGGAGGGATGGATGAATGGATGGTGGGTGTGTGGATGGATGGATGGATGGATGGCGGGTGTGTGGATGGATGGATGGGTGGATGGATGGATACATGGATGGATGAATGGTGGGTATGTGGATAGATGGATGGATGGATGGTGGGTTTGTGGATGGATGGATGAATGGGTATGTGGATGGATGGATGGGTGTGTGGATGGATGGATGGATGGTGGGTGGGTGTGTGGAGGAATGGATGGATGGATGGATGGTGGGTGTGTGGAGGGATGGATGATGAATAGATGAATGGATGGTGGGTGGGTGTGGATGGATGGATGGATGGATGGATGGATGGATGGGGTAATGAGTATCTGGGGGATGGGTCAATGCAAGGGAGTGGTGGAGGTTTGATGCCACTGCAGACAGTGCCTTTCCCAGTTGACTTTTTATGTTGCTTTTGAAGAACATGAGTTGGTGGCAGCAGGGTTTCCTCCTCAGAGTGGTCACTCCTAGGAGCATCTCATCATCAGAGCTGTGCAAGGTGCAAATCTCAGATGGGAAAATGAGATGGGGCAGTGTCTGGCCCAGGGTCACCAACTTTAGGTGCCATGTTCTCCACTCAGCCCTGGCCCAGGCTCTGCTCAGCAATTCAGGGAACCAGGCTTTGCTTGGTGGTCCCAAGGGCAGACCTCCCTCTCAGTGATGCAGTCCCTGCTCTGAACCTGCCTGTGGACATCTGGTGGGGTGGCCCCATGATGGGGGTGCCAGCCAGCACCTTGGACACTCTCTGTGCCCTATTATATGGGCTGAGCAGCTGGCCTCAAGAGTCAGCCTGGACCTGCTGTGGAGGAGTGACCTGGGCCTGCCATGGGGTTGGAGGAGGTCAGTGTTTGTGCTGGAGGACTGCTCTTCCAAAAGAACACTTACCCTGTTTCCCCGAAAATAAGACAGTGTCTTACCCTGTTTCCCTGAAAATAAGACAGTGTCTTATATTAATTTTTGCTCCCAAAGATGCTCTAGGTCTTATTTTCGGGGGGATGCCTTATACGTACTTCAGCGAGAGGCAAAACTGTAAGTAGGTCTTATTTTCGGGGGATGTCTTACTTTCGGGGAAACACGGTAGAAAAGTTTTTGTTTGTCTGGTTGGTTTGTTTTTGTTGTTGTTGTTTTCCTGCATCTGCAATGTGGACAAGGACCCAGCTGATATGAGAACTCCTTGTCCTCTCCCATGTCTCTCACAGCCGGTCTCTGGCGCAGCCTCTCCCCACCTGTCCTCACTAGGTCGCACTTTGCCCCTTCACACTGCATGCTTCACAGATCGTAACTAAGTGGCAGCACATCACTCCTTTCCCCAAACTTCCCTCTGACCATAAAGGAAAAATCCAGGCCCTACTGGAGGGGCCCCTGCTGAACTCTCCTTCTCTCCTGGCTCCCCTCTTGATCCTTCCTTCCTCCTGAGCAGGACTTTTTGCCACCAGTCTTCCTGCTGTGTGGCAGTTTGCCCTCGTGCCACTCCTTATAGCAGGGACTCTGGCCTGTGAGCTCTGTGGGACCGGTGACTGCTGTGTCCCAGAAAACAATGTGTGTCTCAGGATAGGGCCCAGGCACTATCCTGGGTGTGGGTCCCTCGGCCTGCAGTGCCTGATGACAAGGGACAATGCAAGGTCAGATGGAAACAATGGTGTGAAGGAGACGCTCAAGTGGGCCTTTGGCCTCTCCTAAAGGAGGTGAGTCGTGGCTCTCTGGCAGAGATAAGTATAGTGAGAGCTGAGGAGGAGGGAGGAACAGAGTGGGTGGGAGGGCACTGTGACAGGCTGTGACCTGAGGAGAGAGGAGGGGAGTTTTCTGGGGCACAGGAGGGACGGAGGCACCTCAACGTGGGAACACCCTGTTGTCAGGTGTCACGCGCCCATGGCTCCTCCGGCAGGCTGGCGGAGTTGCCATTCACACCTGGAGTCCCTGTGCTCTGGGGGCACTGAGTGCAGCCAAGCAGGACCAGCGCAGCCCAGGAGTGCAACCCCGCCTGGAAGCAGGCACACAGGGACGCCGGTTTCCACCCCACACGGTACACCTGGGCTGGCATCCTGATGGCTGACACCTGGGCTGAGGCATTGATATTGTAGAGTTAAAACTTCCAAACCCAATGGGAGAGTTTTTTCTTTTCTTTCTATAATCACAATTAGGTATATTATAAAAGTAAAACCCACAACAAACCCACCACTACCAGCTGCCTTTGTGAGGAGAGGCTCTTCCCATTTGATTTGAAAATGAGGCTCAAACAGTGGGCATCACAGCTGGAGGTATTGGGGTGCAGGTACTCAGCAGGTTTCAGGTCCCAGAAGAGTGGGAGAGGCCTGGATGGGGCAGGCACGGGGTCTGGCCCACAGGATGGCCTCTGGCTCCTGACCTTTGCTGGGCTCCTTCTGGGTGAGGTGCCCATAGGACTGTGCTGACAGCCCCATCTGCCCCCATGTGCCTGGTCCAGGGTTCCTCTCTGTCCCCTCCTGAGCCTCTGCAGCTGCTTGCTGCTGCGCCAGCCCTTCTGTGAGCCTGCTAAGGCTGCATCCAGACTGCCAGGGTCACACCCCATTCTGCAGCCCCCACTGTGCCACCCACTCACTTGTGAAGGGATGTCACACAGACATCACTGGGCAGGGCTGTGCAGCCAGTATCCCGCCATACTCTGCTGGCTGGAGCTCAGCTCCCTGGATGGGGATTGAAGATGGGGTCCCAGCTCAGACCCTGCTCCCAGCGTCCAGGCACATACTCAGCCAGTGTGACCCTGGGCACATGCTGTGCCCCTCTGGGCATCCCCAGTGCTCAGAGGCACCTGCTTCACAGGAGGAGATGTTGAGAGCTGGCAGCAGGGGCCCACCTGGGCTGTTCCCCCGGGCCCCTGGGCCACCAGTGCTCAGGGCCTGAGGCAGCATTTGGCTTTAGTAAGAGGTGACAAGTGCCATGTCACTTTAGACATAAAGCATATATTAGGGGAACACCTTCATAGTGCTGGGTGTTTCCTAGTATCCTGGTGTCTCCCGAGTGTACTCTGCTGGTGGCTTGGGGCAAGAGGTGCCTCACAGGCTGAAATGACATCCTTGCACAGAGGTGGGACTTAAGTGAGAGCCCATTCACTGTAACTCAGACTGACATCAGATTTATTATTATCCTGTTAAATATTTGACACCTTTTCAGAACACATGGTGTTGAGGGCTTTCTTCAGGGTTTCTTCCCAGCACAGTTTCATGTGCAGCAGTGACAGGAGAGAGGTGACATGGACAGGTAGGTGGTGCCCACGTGGAGAGGGGCGCCCTGCACCTGTGTCACACAAGTGGCTCCTCTAACAGCCTCTGGATGCCTCCACCAGTTCAACCTGAGACCCAAGTCTCAGTCAGATGACATCAAAAGAGCAGGTCCAGTGGGGACAGTGATCAGTCACATGGGCACTGGACATTTCCTCAAGCAACAGTACACAGGGCTGGGGTGGGGGGTCTGTGGGCAAGCCCCTGCTCACTGCACGGCCGCCTGTCCTGCAAGCGTCTCGTGGGGTGGGGGTGGGGTATCAATCTGTGTGCTGCTAACTGGGAGGGTCTTTCTCCTGCTGGGGCGGGGGTGGTTGGGCAGTGTGAGCTGGATGGGGCAGGAGGGTCGGGGCTGAGCAGACTGGCTCCAACTTCCAGAGAGTTCTCGGCTGCTCCCATGTGAGGGCAGAGGCTTGAAATGCCAGGTCACTGATGTCCGGCCAGGGTGCAGAAGACAGGGTCCCTGTGAGGCCACGAGAATGTCCGCTGGTTTCCTCGTGGCCGGGAATGATGCTGGGTAGGTGTCCTGGAGTCTTCCCAGGTGGAGTCCACGGTGGTCCCCGCTCGTAAGGACTTGCAGAGCATGGGCCGCGCCTCTGGCGGCAGACCCAGGCCCAGGAGTTTCTCCAATGGGGCTCTAGGTCATCAGTCGCTCCTTCAGATTCTGGGCCCAGTTGGGGCGCTGGGGCCACCTCCAGTGTGGCCACGGCGACAATTGTCTAGATTCAGAAAGACCTCTGGGCTCCCTTCAGACTGGTTTGAAAAGTAAATTCACAGCAGCTCCTAAGATTCTCATGAAAAAAATCTAGACACGCTCTTCTCACAGTCAGGGGAAGTCCCAGGTAGCACTGCGGGGACCACTGCCCCCCAGATGGTTAGCTGTTTGGCTGGGCTCAGGGGAGGACCCCCCTCCCAACCCCTCATTCATGCTCTGATTTGGGACTATGGCACACTGTCTTCAGCCCTGATAAAGGCAGGGAAGGGAGGGCTGTGTGGAGGGACAGAGTTTGGACAAGGGGCTGGGAAGCTGCAGCTCAGATCTGGCTCCACCTAGATCACTGGGTGACTGTCAGACAAATTCCTCATCAGAAACCGGGGATCATGCTACCACCCACCACGGTGAGAGGAGGCCATCGCAGGGGGTCCTGTGGGAGTGCCTGACACAGGGCTGGGTCCTGTGGACACTGAACGAAGCAAAATATGATCTGAAAGGGAGGAGAGCCATGGGGGTTTAAGGGGCAGCCGCGGTGATGGAGTTGGGGGTGCCCTGGAGCCTAGGTTTTGCTCTTCATAGCTAGGAAGGGTATAGACAGGCAGGAGGAAATGCCTCCTGGCCGAACCAATGGAGATGAGTTCCTAGCCTGAGCTTCCAGGCAGAGCCCAGCCAACTGTGGGAGGCCAGGGCCCTGGGGGCCTTGCCCAGGCTTCCTCAGTAGCGGGGTGCTCGGGCTGACGGGGCACAGTCATGCTCCCTGTGCGGCCCCGCCAGCTCCCTGGACTCGCTGGTGTAGAACGCCTGGCCTCCCTGGGGGTCGAGGTGTGCCCTGGTCTCCTCCACATTCCAGCCGGGTCCTTTACAGCTGTTGAGACAGGGAAGGTGACGTCAGTAGGACACGAGGAAAGGAGGCACAGGACCTGGGGCAGGTCTGATTGGAATCACCAACAACACACCTGAGTGCAAAGCCAACAGAAACACACAGACTCCACTTAAATAGCAAACCAGGTTGATAGGACTGTTGGCGAACACTAATTTTTTCCATCCCAACCTTGGTGTGGGAGAACAGAGAATGTCCAACTTCATCCCCCGAAACCTGCTTCTCGCCCAGCCTTGCCATCTCCATAAATGGCACCGGCACTGCCTCTGCTTTACACACCTGGTAGTCGTTGCTCCCTTGCCTTGCCACTCATGTCCAATCCACCCAGAAGTCCTGTCTGTCCTTACTGAAAGGCATCCTGTCTGGAGCAAGGCCACTGCTGTGCCGGCACACCGTCCTGCCAGCTCCCCTCCTCCGCCTGCCCCTGGAGAAGCCCTTGAAGTAGATGTTCTTCCCCTCCCGACAGCCCCTCCAGTGGCTTCCGGTCACTCTCAGAATGAAACAGGCTTCTCACCCTGGCCTAGGAGGCTCTGATATCCAGCCCCGCCTGCCTCTCTGACAGCCCCCTGACGCCCCTCCTCCGTGCCCACTCACTCAGTTCTTTGAGTATGTTGCTTTGTTGCTTTTGTTTTTGCTTTGCATTTTTGTTTTTTGTTGTGCATGGTGCTACTGAAAAGCCAATGCCTACTTGACCCTTTTTCCTCTTTGTGAGTTGATCTTTTTGCTGGAATTCCCAGAATGTTTACCTTCAAAGACTAATAGTTTGACTAGGACGGGGGTGGCAAACCTGTGGCACGCGTGCCCAAAGTTGGCAGTGGCACGCAGAGCAATTTCGGCACGCGGAATTAATTGTTTTTTGTTATAAAAACATCCTATGCCTCTTATAGACATAAAAATAATCGATACCTCTATCTCGCTCGATGGGTTGGCATGTGAGTCGAGCAAGTATACTCTTATTTCATAAACGTTGGCACTCAATCGCCAAAAGGTTCGCCACCCCTGGACTAGGATATGTCTCAGAGTTTGGTTTCTGGGCCAGTTTTTCCAGATGTAGACTCAGGCGTTCTTTTATTTAGGAGAGTTACCTTGAATTTCAAGTTGAAAATATTAGTTATATTCCACTGTCAGCATTTTCTTCCTCAGAGACTCCAATTTTATACATATGGGATCTTTTCTACTCAACTTCCATACCACTTTGTTTTCTATTCTTTGTACTTCTTTATTTCCATTTTATTTTCTTGACTTTTCAGGCCCATCTTCTGTGCCCTCCTTTGTAAATCTGATCAATCTATTGTTTCTTAAGTATCCTGGCCTTCATAGTTCAACTTCCTTCCTGAATTTAGACAGCTTCCATTTGATATCTTCACACTGTCCATTTCTATTCTAAGTTTTTAAATTTCTGATTCATGACAGCTGTTTGCCTAATTAAAGTCACGTTGGAATATTGTATCAGTTTTTCATTGTTCTGAGTGTTTATATCTACTGAAAATTCTTCATTCTAATTTTCTTTTTGTTCTCTGTATGGATAGTTCTTATTTTTTTCTGCTCATGATTATTCATGTTGGGATTTCCTAGACCAGAAGTAACTGGTGACCCTATGGAAGGGACAAGAGGTGTGAGTGGCTTCTTAGGTTTCTTCATTCAGGAGTGCTGTATCTGACCCACATCTTTGGTATCACCTCTAATTCTTTCAACTGTGTCCTTCTTTCCAAAGGCTCAATTCATGTCTTGTGTCTTGTATCACCACCAGGGACCAGCCAGTCACTGAGCTAGGAGTGCTGGGCACGCTTTTGGCTGCTGCCATGCTTACCTGCCACAAGTCCAGGGTTTCCAGACCTTCCCTTCACCTACAGATATGGATGAAGTGCCACAATACAGGGCATGGATCTGGCAGCCTGAATGGCCACTAAAAGGGCCAGATGAGCAACCTGGAAGTGAGGATGAGTTAACTCCCTATGGGGAGAGTGCTGAACAGCGGTTAAGAGGTGACAGGACAGGATTGGGAAGATAAACACACACACACACACACACACACACACACACACACACACACATACCCTCAGGCCCCTTTGAGGCACATTCTATGCTTGCATTTATTTGGAGAATGTTCCATATGCCAAGTGAATGCCCCTGATAAATGACCTGCTACACCTCTTTGTGACTCATCATAATGAGTTTCCACAGGAACTCATGTGCAGAATGTTGCTGCTACCATGAGAAGTTGCTGTACTGATTGGCGCCCTTGGGTGTGTGTCTCCCTTCTGGACCCTTGATATGATCTTGCTTTTGTAGGACTCTCAGCATCTGTGACTTTCTTCTTCCTTCACCAGCATGCATCTGAGGTGCACACTCTCTTCCTGCTCACTGCCCTTCAGAAGCAGTGCCTTCCCAAGATGGTGGCTCCCAGGCCTCAGACTTGCCCAGGGAGCCCTGCTCTTCCCACCATGTCTCAGCCCCCTCATTATCGTCCTGGTCTGGGGCCACTGTCTTAAGGACCTTGTCACAGTCCCCTCACCCAAAGAAGTTCCTGGCTTAGGTCTAGCTCTGCTGGTCCTGGTGCTGAGTTCCATCCCCACACATAAACCAGTGTCTCTCTCATGGTTGTGTCACAGGCACAGGCTCTGAGTGGCCTTATTCCATGTGTTTGTTGTTTGGAGATCTGAATTTAAGTAACTATCATCCCCTGGCTTACCCTCTTACTGGGTTACTTTTTCTGAGAGATAAAACACTGTTTGGTAAAGAAACATTAGCCAGAAACTATTTCTGTCAATGCAGTTAGCATCAATTTTCTAAAAACAGGTTACTAAAGAAGTCATCTGATAATAAAAACAAAAAAGAAAGCCAAGATGCCCCATACAGATGCATAATTATTCCTGGGCAATAATGACCCCACAAATGCCAGTCTTCATAGTCCTACAAACTCACCCTTTATAGGCTGTTGGGAAAATAACCGTTATTTGGTGTTGACCCTGAGAACGAATGTACTTGTTGAGAAGGGTTCCTGGTGGCTAACTGGACTTACATTTATAAACAGAGCCTAATGGCTATTGCTAAGTAGTGTCCTACTGCACTTCAGAGGGAAGCCCGCACTGAACTGCCTGCCTGCACTGTGTTCCTCCTGTTTGCACTAACCCTTATAAAGGAGTTCCTGAATCATATTTCAACCAATAGGACTGAGACTTTCCCCATCCAATTAAAGCTGGACAGATATAGCCTTACAAACTTCACCAACTAATCAGAGAGGCTCCATTCTGACCAATCAGGACCGTGTTTTTTTGGACCAATCAAACTGAGGATTTGGAGTCCTTATTTGCATGGATCAATTAGGGACCAGGGGCAGAGACTTCTCTCTCTATATAAGTCAGCCCCCTCTGGCTCAAGGAGCATACTGTCCACCACAGACTGCTCACTGTGGTTCTGTGGCTGGAGGTGAAACATCAGCGGTGTCTCACTGGACCACAGTGGAATGGAGCTTCCTGTTTTGGCAGATGAGCAGAGGGCAGTGGAGTGGAGCTGACTAGCCAGAAAGGCTCTGTGCCCAGGGCTGCCTGATGCAACAGGGCTCACCAGCCCTGCTGCTCCATAGCCATGCAGTATCATAATTGAGTCGTAACAACATTGAGCTCTCTCACAGCTGTGCTGTATCACAACTGAGCTGTTGGCATGCAAGGAATAGCTTCCTTTTTCACCACACCCCAAATTAGGGATTCCTGTTTGTGTTGAAGTGGTGCCAATGCCCATCAGTTGACATTGGTTAAGTTGAAGAAGTCATAAATACCCCTCCCAGAGATGTAAAAAAGGACATCAGCTATCTTTATGTGACACAAATAAATACTTGTGGTTTAGGGTAAAATACTCATATTCAGTGACAACATAGGCAGAAGCCAAGCCTGACTTCGGGCAATTGTGTCAGGCAACCCCAAGAAGAGCTCTTGACAAAGATGCAGATGTCAAAGGTGGAAGTGAGTGGTCTGCAGAAAAGAGCCCTGTTTTACATGATATTGTAGGTCCTGCCATTTAAACAGTTATGTGCAAGTCAACTAATAAAGTAAGTCAGTAGACATTAACTGTTTTATCTATAACCTTAAAAGTTTCAATATCCAGTTGTTTGGAGGTAGTATTTTCTCATTGTGGTACATAACCAGGTCACCCCTGTATAGGCACATGTGAGTGTGGATTTCTCTGTAACTGTATTCTTATCAAAACAAGATACCAGCCAGCTCCAGGTCACATGATGGCTCTGGGCCCTGGGGATGGTGGTGGACTTCCCTGGCTGGGGGAGGGGGAGGTATGCGCACTGGACATGGTCGATGGTACTTGGTTGTACAAAGAGGTGTCTGGGTCAGGAAGATGATGGGGAAGGAAACTTCTTTGGAAATAATGGTGGCCAAAGGCCTGGAGTCCCAGAGTGGCTTGCCTTGAACATAGAAAAAGGCAACAGAGAGCCATGAAAAGTTTCCAATCAGATAGTGACAGGCACATGCAGGACCCCTTGCCGGGGAGGAGGCTCCGGAAGCCCTACCTGAGCCCGCCTTGTCTGTGACTGCTCTCCAGTCGCTCAAACTCCTCGGAAGCCAGCACCATCCCACTGTCTGTCTGGTTATCCTGTGCAGAGAGAACAAGCCAAGGCCGTGGGCCCCACCGAGGCTCGGCTGCAGGCAGCTGCACCCGGGTATGATGGGGCTGCGTGGGCCTGCCCTGCTGCCAACCCGACCCCTGTCCTGTGGGAAGTGAGCAGAAAACGGCATCCATCCCTCACTAAAGTGTGCAGGTGAGGGTCACACACCCCACCACAGCGGAGGAACTGAGGCCTGGGCCCCGTGCCTGACCCATGCTCAGGAGGCAGGAAAGCTGAGACGCCCATGCTGGGGGACCTACAAGGCAGCCGTGCATGTATCCAGGGAACAGGCAGAGCAGGACCCCCAAAGGGACAGAACCTGGCAGCTAGCTCATTGTGTAGAAAAGTGATCGTCATGCAGACACGTCCCAGGTTTAGGAGGCCTTTGTCACCCTTTACCCATGTGTGACTTGGAATGGTTTTCATTTTGAATTACATGGGGGATGACCGCACTCTCGTGAGAGCTGAGGGTCCCCCAACACCTTCCTTAGCCCCGGGCACACGTGTGCGGGGCTCTGGCCCAGCCTCCACAGGCCAGTGCACATAGACCAGCCCCTGAGAGTGAGGCTGGGGCTGCAAGGCTCCTGACTGTGACCACTGGAACTCGAGGCTCGGCCTATACTTTTATAAAATGAACATCCTGGCTCCAGCCTTGTGGAGCTGTGAGAGCGCCACTCCCCTTGGCTGCATCCGAGGACACAGGTGGTTTTCCTGTGCCCTGTACCCCGGCCTCCTCCTCCAGCGACACTGTCCCCTTCCCTCTTGCCATGAGACTTGGTGGCCACCAAAGGGCGACCCAACAAGAACCATCTGGCAGGAGAAACCATCTTTCCACGGGGTTTCTACCCTGCTCGGAGAGAAGACTAGGGCTGAGTGAGTGCAGAGGACCCTGGTGAAAGCCACGAGGGGACTGTGGCATCACGGGCCCTGTGGGAGGGGGCGTGACGAGGCCTAACCTGGACATTTGAAGGGAGAGTTGACTCCCTTTCCTGAGCTGGTTTCTGCTGCTTGCCTCAGAAGTTCCTGATGTGTGCTTCTCTGCAGACAGAGCAGAGAGATCTGGGGTGCACAGCTACCTCCCACTTACCCCGGAGGCCTTGTAGGTCGTTGAGGTCAGGGGAAATTCTTCGAATGTTTTCACCCTGGAGGGATCCTCAGTCCCTCTGGCCAGGGAGCCAGGAAAGGACACACAATTATAATATCTGTGGAGAAAAACAGAAAGTGTTGGAGAAACCGGCCCCAGCAGCTCTCCTGAAAGCTGGGCCACCTCCCAGCCCTTGTCCTGGGAAGGACACTGGCACTGATGTCTCAGACCACTTGGCTCTTTGAGTTTGGCAGATGGTGTTCTCTCAAGCCCTTGAAGCTTGCTTTTAGCTTGGTGACTGACAAGGACAGCTGCTTTCTCCCTGCCCACTCAGGGGCAGCCCTCGCCCGGGGGAGGGCCGCTGACCTGGCGGCCAGGCTGTGCCGGCGCAGGCTCGGTGGGCTGCCTTCCTCAGGGGACTCGGCCTCAGGGACATGCAGGGCTGCGGTGGAGGCCTGCAGGAAGCTGTCCTCCTCTGAGCTTGAGCCGCAGGGCGCCTCGCAATCTTCCTTCTCCTCCTGGTGGCAGGAATGGGCCAGGCCAGGGTCAGAGGCTCCTGTGCCCCCTCAGCCCCACCCCTGCACAAGAGACTGCTGGGGTTCCTGACCTGACAAGTGCTGCACTGAGAGCTCTGAGGGTTAAAGAAGCCAGAGGAGGCGGCATGGAGGGAGCACCCTCCCCCTCAGGGACCAGCACTAGCTCTTTCCACACTCCTCTGGATACCAAGTACCTGTCTTTAGCCCCCAAGGAAGGGCAGCACATCCCACAGCACCCATGGGGACCGTCACACGGGTGAGGGTGAGGCCGGGCAGCATGTCCCAGAGCACCCGTGGGGACAGTCACACAGGTGAGGGTGGGGTCAGGCAGCACGTCCCAGAGCACCCGTGGGGACCGTCACACGGGTGAGGGTGAGGCCGGGCAGCACGTCCCACAGCACCCATGGGGACAGTCACACAGGTGAGGGTGGGGCCAGGCAGCACGTCCCACAGCACCCATGGGAACAGTCACACAGGTGAGGGTGGGGTCAGGCAGCACGTCCCACAGCACCCATGGGGACGGTCACACAGGTGAGAGTGGGGTCAGGCAGCACATCCCAGAGCACCCGTGGGGACGGTTGCTCAGGTGAGGACAGGGACTGGGGCAGAGCCGCAGGAAGCAGAGGTGTGGAGAGGACAGTGGAGGAACATGCCACCCTTCTGCCTAAAGGCGAAGACTGCTTGTGGGCCAAGACAGGCTCTGACTCCCTGTGTGATGGCCCTGGGGTGGGGGCCATAGGTTGCTGCAGCAGGACGGGGCCGACAGGGGCTCACCTGCTGACCCCTGCCCTGGAGCAGGTCCCCCAGGATGTCCACGAGCTCCGAGAACGCAGGTCTCTCCTTGGGTTCTCCAGACCAGCAGCTCAGCATGAGGCGACGTCTGCAGGAAAGTGGCAGGACTGGGGCTGGAGGCCGCACCCTGCACCCCAAGGCCCAGCGCCGAATCTCCGCCCCCAGCCCGCCCGCCCCCACCCACAGGGCTCAGGCACAGCTGCCCCTCCTCCCAGGGAGGGGAGGGGTCGAGTGAGAGGCTGTGTCTGTAGGCCTCTGCTCCCACCCCTGCCTGCACCACCTCCTTCCTCCGCCTTTCTGTGCCTGCACACCCCTCCCCCATGCCCATGCTGCTCCCTGTGCCCACCTCTCCTGCCCACAAAGCCTGCTTGGCTAGCAGGAGACTCACATGGCAGGAGTGGCCAGCTCTGGAGCCTTCATGCGGGTGCCCTCTTTCAGCCGCTGACAGAACTCCTCGTTGATCTGCACCCCAGGGTACGGGGAGGCCCCTGGTGGTAGGAATGGGGTGGTGTGGGTGGGTGGGAACAGGCACCTGCTGCTCAGCCCAGCCTCCCCAGTCGCCTCTGCCAGCCCCATGGTCCCATGGTGGGTGAGGGTCTTGCAGCTCCTGGCAGGGCTTGGGCAGTGCTACCCGCCCCACACACCCCATCCTGGTGCCATTGCTTCATCTGGTTAAAAAAGGACAGTGACACCAGCAGCTAGGGAGACTATCGGCAAAAACAAGGTTCTGGGTCGCTCTGTACTCACCCAGAGAGAAGATCTCCCAGAGCAGCACCCCAAAGGACCACACATCGCTTTGCGTGGTGTACACCTTGTCGAAGATGCTCTCAGGCGCCATCCATTTCAGGGGCAGCCGGGCCTGTGGGAGGCAGAGTGTGTCCTCCACAGGGGTGGGGGGGAGGGGAGGGAGGAGGCCAGGCCCCCAGCAGCAGCCCTCCAGTCCCTAGTGTCCCTGGCACTGTGGGGCCAGGCCCCAGGGAAGGCTTTCTGGCCATAGCTACCCACGCATTCCTCTAGATGGCCCCTACAACATGCCCTGCGCCCCCAGCCCCAGGTGCCTGTTGCCTCCTTGAAGGCTTCTTCCCCAATGCTGTCCTGGCTCCCTGTGGCCCTCTCTGCCCCTGCCCAGCCTCTGGGTCCCTGCAGGCCCTCTTCCTCCTCCCCTCCCCATCCACTCACTTGGGTTCACGCTGGAAGCTTGGTCTCCCCACACTCTTGACTCCTCCTGTCATGGCTTCTGATGTGATTCCCTGTTGTCTGTCACTCTCTCATGGATGGCCACTACCTGGGGACCCTAAGGGCCATGGCCTCTGCCTATACCCAGTACCCTCACTCCTGTTTCCTCACAACCCACAGAGGAGCCTTCTAGAATGCACTTATACCTGGTACCTCCACACAACTGCCCCCTACACACCTGTCCCTCACCTCCACACGCCCCACACACCTGTCCCTCACCGCCACACGCCCCACACACCTGCCTCTCACCTCCACATACCTCACACACCTGCCCCTCACCTCCACACGCCCCACATATCTGTGAGTTAGAGTGAAACACAAAGCCTTCTACATAGTGGCCTGTGACAGTCTGGACCGTCCTGGCCATTGCCGCCCTCCAGCCCTCTTCCTTCATCCTCCAGGGCAAACCCTTAATCAGCTGTGGGTGCTCTTTCAGGTGCCTGCCTGGCTACGCTGGAGCAGCACTAACAAGACACAGCCTGCAGCCAGCTGGTTCATGTCCAGAATGACACCATGCAGGGTCTGCCTCTGCACTGTAGCCCCACGGAGCAGGCATGGGAGTCAGGGTCCAGCTAGTGAACCAAGGCAAAGGCCAAATGAGCTCCAATCAGAGCCCCATGTTCCCTGGTCCTCAGCTCCTGTCCCCATGCCCCCAGCACAGGTGCAGGGTGGGGTCACATGGGCCCCTGCAGGCCCTCAGCCCTTCCATGGTCAGTGATGAGCACCCCGCCGCACTCCTGGACAGGGGCGTGCGGTCTGCACTCACACTGCCTTTGCGCACATAGTCGGGGTCTTTATAGATGTCCCGGGCCAGGCCGAAGTCACAGATCTTCACCACGTCACTTTCTGATAGCAGGATGTTCCGAGCAGCCAGGTCTCTGTGGATACACTAGGGGTAGGAGGAGGTGTGTGTGTGTGTGTCAGCACAGCCCCCCGAGGCCGCCCCCATGCCAGAGCCCTACTCCTTCCAGCACGGATTGGTGTACCCCAGGACTCGCTATGGAGAAGGCTGGTGGAATTGTGGAGAAAACAGAAGAGGCTGTGAGGTGGGACAGATGTGGAGTCCACACTCAGCTATGCTACCAAGAGATGCCTCTCAACCACAGGGTCACCGTGGGGTGAGTTTGTGCTGGTGGGTCTGCACCCTTCTCCCCCCGGAAGGGACTGCCAGACCGGTCACCTTTCGGGAAGCCAGGAACTCCATTCCACGGGCCACCTGGAAGCTATAGCAAACCAAGTCTTCCATGGTCAGCGGGCTTAGCCACAGGTCCTCAGCTGCACAAAGAAGCAAGGCGGGCTTGGAGGGGTCCCCTCCATGACCCCCATCCATTTTCCACACTGCCCCTACGGAGGTGTTTGTTCATGCAACACTGGTTATATCTCTCTTGACCAGGCCCTTGAGGCCCTTGGCACTAGCTAGCAAGCATGTGGCTTCACTCTCGGCCTCTCAGCCTCCATTCTCTGCAACACTTACTACTTCCACTGTTGTACCACTGGACCTTTGCATCTGCTATGTCTGCCCATCTGCTCCCCGTCCTTGTCTGCAAGCCAAACTCCTATTCATCCAGTGATACCCAAATCAAATGCCAAAAGTCTCTATGAAAACTCCCTGGCGTGTCCTCCCTTCCTATATCCTCTCCCATGTAAACCCCTCTCATGTAAACCCCTCCAGAGAACCCCAGTCTGGTTCATCCCAGTCTCCTGATCATGACGTATCACAGTGCCAGCCAGACATCCTGGGCAAGGGGAAGCCGGGCTCTTACCTTCTGGAATAGGAGGGGCCCGCCCCGCCCCGCCCTTGCCCATCAGGAGCCGTGTGAAGAGGGCCCTGTCGCTGCTCCCAGGCTTCCTCCGATCAGCCTTGGCACCCTCTACCATGGCGCGGAAGCGCCTTCGCTGCTCGGGGGATTTCTCCTGCAGGTGCACAAAGCAGGTTCGAAGGGGCCCCCGCGCGCACGGCGGAGGCAGCCCCAGCCTGCCTTGGCGCCCTGACAGCTCTGCGCGGAGCTCTGGCCCTGACTGGATGTCCACCTACCGTGTAGGGACTGAAGGCCTCCCGCTTGGCACGTAAGAAGTTGGAGAGGTTGCCATACTTGCAGAACTCCACAATCACCATGAGGGGGCCTGGGGCAAGGCAGGGCCGGAGCCGGGCGCTTGGTGATCACCAAAGCAACGTCCCTGCCCCGCAACCCCCTTGCGCCCCGGCCCGCTCTGCCCTTTCCAAACTCGGCTTGCCCTCGCAGCCGCAGACAAGGGCGCCCGAGCTCCGTACCGGTAGGCTGGGTGCACGCCCCCAGGAGGTTGACGACATTGAGGTGGTTGCCGATGTGGATTAGGATCTTCAGCTCTGACATCAGGGCGCGGTGCTCGCTAGCTGTGGCGCCCTCTGAAGGAGACACAGGGGCTGCGCATGGTGCCGGCCCACCTCCCCTCCTACCCTAATCCCTCCGTTTCGCTAAGGCAAGGTCAGCTCTTTTGCCAGCTGGGGAGGGGGCAGCACCGGGTCTCCAGCACTGCCCCGCCGCCATTCTGAGGCAGGATGTTCAGATGAGACTGGGTAGAATTATTCAAACCCAAGCCCCAGGCCCGGCTCTGACTCCCATGGACTCCCTGTAGAGTCTTGGATGAAACCCTGGCTCTGAGCCTCAGTTTCTCTTCTTGCACCACCACACCAGCCCACTGTGTCTCACTAGCTCAGCAGCCCCCTCTGCTTACTGACCTTTCAGCATTTTCACGGCGACAGTGTCACAGCTGCTGCCCTTGCTGATTCCGAAAGCAGAGGCCTCCACCACCTTGCCGAAGGCCCCGTGGCCCAGGACTTTCCCTGTGGGGGCAGGGAGCCAGTTCCAGGTGAGCTGCATGGAGGTGAGGCTGGAGAGAGATGGGCAGCAGGGGCAACCCGTGTGGAGGGCCAGGAAGGAAGGACCAGGAGTGGGGAGGAGGGTCAGGAGCCCTGCTGCCAAACAGGAAGAGCCTGGGCGCTGAGCAGGCAGAGGGGGAGGAGAGGCAGGCAGGAAGGTCTGCATCCTCTCCCAGCAGGTGTAGTGGGCCCACCCTGCTCAGGGCAGCAGGACATGACCTTGGGGGCCTGGGAACTAGGAGTCCTGGCTGTGGTTCTGGGGATGCACTCCCAGATGGACAGGTCAAGACAGGTGAGGGCCAGGCGGGCCTTTCTGGCCTGAGTTCTGAGGAGGCTCCAGCCGGCCCCATAGCAGCTGAAACAGCCTCTGCCAGGTGGGACAGGGTGGGTGAAGAGGACTGGGTGCTGGTCTCACCGAGGTGCAGCCGCTCCCGGGGGAACTCCCACTGGCTGGCATCATAGGACAGGTATTCACACTGCTCCTCCAGGGGCACCTCCCCAGGATCCATGATGATGGACAGGTAGCCGGTCTTGATGTCCGCGTGGGCTGGCTGGAGGGGGCGAGGGGAGCAGCTCATTGGTTAGGCCGGGGTGCCGTGGCCCAGGGCAGATGGGGGTCTCCTTCAGGGCTCTCAGTCAAGGAGGGACAGTGGGACAAACAACCTCCGGATGGGTAAGAGCCCAGGACCGACAGGT
Organism: Craseonycteris thonglongyai; assembly: GCA_004027555.1. NCBI lineage: Eukaryota > Metazoa > Chordata > Mammalia > Chiroptera > Craseonycteridae > Craseonycteris > Craseonycteris thonglongyai. The sequence continues at coordinate 28,052 of PVKE010003508.1, forward strand.
CAGGGAGACTCCAGCGAAGATGGGGCTTTCTGGTGAGCCAGGAAGGGGCCTTGTTCCTTATCTTAGGGGCTGGTCAGGGTGAAGGCCGATCCCATGAGGAGCTGGGGAGAAGAGCACTCACCCTCCTCATGTTACAGAAGATGAGGAGGAGGAGCAACCAGAAGAAGACAGCGATGAGCCCGGTGCCAACCAGGATAGTAATCTCCATGCTGCCTTTGTCCTGGGAGCCTGAGTGGGCAGAGAGGCCGTGTGTGTGGGGTGGGGGAGGGGTGTCTGGCAGGAAGTGCCCCGTGGCCACATGCAGGCGCCCAGTGAGAGTGGGCAGCAGGCGGAGGCTGGGTGGGCGGGGGTGGGGGTGGGGGGGGGAGGCCGCACCTCCCACAGCCACGCTGGCAGAAGAGTTGACGCAGCCCTTGGCATTGCACACGCTGCACAGATAGTGGCCAGCGTCCTCCTCACGCACGCGCTGGATGCTTAGCTTCTGGTTCGAGTCCGCCAGGTCTATTCCTGCAGGCGGCGGGGTGGACTTGCTGGTTCAGATGTGGCCTTGGTCTCCTGAACCTCCACACCCCACCCTTCGCCCGGGGCCATCTCCTACCGGACTCTTCTTTCAGCAGCCTCTCGTCTTTGTACCACACGATGCTAGGCACGTGTGTCCCGGCCACTGGGCACCGCATCTCCAGGGAGTCGCTCACGTTCACCAGGAGGTCGCTCAAGTTCTGTGTCAGCCGCGGGGCCTCCAGGGCTGGGGGCAGGAGTCGAGGGGGAGCTAAGCGGAATGCCCAAAGCCAGAGGGCACTGGGAAGGGGCCCCCCAGGGAAGCGAGGGTGGGGGCAGCTTGCATGAATCTGTCAGGGGCAGGGTCTGAGCGCCGGGTGGGGCGTGGATGCTCGCGCAGACCTGGGCTGGTGGGTGAGCGGCCCCGGTGCCTGCGGGACTGGGGGCGAAGGCCCCCTAAAGCGCTGCCTGCCCTCTCGCCCCAGCACTGCCCCTCTCACCCTGCACTGACAGGTACTTCTTGTGGCAGTGCTTGTCGTGGCTGCGGCGGTCCTGCACCTCACACACGTAGTCCCCCTCATGCTCGGGTGCCACACGGGGGATGGTGAGGCTGAGCCTGGCGTGGCGCGCTCCCGGCGCCCCCTCCTCCAGGCTGGCGGCCAGCGGCGTGGCGAACAGGTGCACGTTCTTGCAGTCCAGCAGCAGTGGGTTCCCGTGGGCATCGTGCAGTGTGGACAGGTTGAGGCGGTACCAGCGCAGATGTTCGTAAGTGTAATTGTCAGCCTGGCAGCTCAGGCGCACAGCCTGGCCCTCCAGGGGCTCCTCAGATGGCTCGGATTCAATGCTGAAGCCATCAGGGATGGCTGGGGTGGAAGGAGGACCCACTGTGACACTCCCTCACCTGCCAGGTGCTTGCTTTCCCTTTCCCGTTGGCCTCTGGACTCACTCAGCTCTCAACCAAAGGTGTGCATCACGTGGATGTGGGCAGGGGACACCACCGGGAGACTTCTTCACCTCCACCTCTCCCCTCACTGACCCACTGGGCCCGCACAGGCTGCCCTCCTGCCTCCTTCCAGCTCTCTCCTGGCTGTGCTGCAGCTGGGTTGCTGCCCACACCTCTCCCAGGAGCCCAGGGGCTAGTGACTTCCTTGTCACCAAACTCAGTGGGAGCATGAGTCCCCAGAGTCCCTCGCTGCTGACCACACCCCACCGCTGTCCTCTCCTTGACACAATCTCATTGTTTCATTAGCTTCCAGCCATGGCCTTCATACTCCAGTTTCCCAACTCCCCCTTGTCAGGCTCCTGTGGGCTCCTCTCCCTCCTCCCCCCACAAAGTGTTCTCTCTGGCTCCATCTCTCTTCCAGGTGCCCCCTCCCCCCAACATATGCCCCTGGGCCCAGTGGCTTCCCTTTTGTGGGCTTCTTAGCTTTCCTGAGGTACCAAAATGGTTGAAAATCTGAGGAAACTATAGACCAACTCCTCAGGGCAAAATGCACCCCTGAGCTTCCTCTTAATCTGGGCTTGGAAGGAGGAGGCAGGGAGGCGGAGTTAGGTGGAGCTGCAGGGAGCAGGACAGCACCTGGGGGAGGTGCCTCCAGGGCAGGGGGCAGAGGGTGCTACCCCATCCTGGTGGACTAGCACTCTAGTCCATATGTCATGGCCTCCAAACCTATCCCTCTCAGGCCCAGAGGCCCAGGACATCTCTCCTGGGTACCTCACGGATCCTGGAATCTGGGTCCCAACCTGGTCTCATCCTCCTCTCCCAGGCCTGCTGTCTTCCTTCGTCCCCCTGGTCCCCGACCTTCACTGGGCCCGCCCAGGTCACTCACTGGTCACGTAGAAGTAGATGAGCCGCTCGTCCCGGCCCACCTTGTTGAAGACCACACACTTGTACATGGCGGACACATTGGCGTCCTGGATCACCAGCTTGCTCACCGTCTGGGCAGAGCACAGGCAGAGGATCCATTTCCTGCCTGAATTCCCCTACCTGACCTCCCCTTTCTGCAAAGAGGCTGCTGAGCCCACCAGAGTGATGGGGGAAGCTGAGACTCTGGGTTAGAGGTGACAGCTCAGAGACAGGGCCAGGAAGAGAAGGCCAGGCCTTCAGGCAGCAGAGGGAGGGGATTGCTCAGAAAAGCCGAGAGGCAGTGCTAGGGACACTTGGCATGGGGTCATAAGGCAGCGGTAGGCAGGGCCAGAGAGACTTCTGGCTGAGGATGGGCTCAGGCTATGGCCATACTGAGGAGGGGCCAGGGGCCTGGTAGTGCTGAATCAGTCCAGGTCGGGACCAGGATTCAGGCTGGGATTACATCACGGGTCAGGCTGTGACCTCAGATGAGCAGCTGGGTCTGTGTGAGATCCTTGTGATAGGCCCACATTCACTCTGGGACTGCCCACAGCACCTCGCTCAGTGCCCGGGGTAGTAGCAGGGGGAGGGGCTGAGTCTTAGATCTCCAGAATGGCTCTGGCCTGGAGGAGTAGGAAGATTGGAAGCAGGGGAGCAGAGAGGGCCACAGGCTCTGCCTGCCATCCAAAGACACCCCCGTCCCCCCACTTCCCACCAAACTGGGCACTTCCTGGCCAGGCCTGGAACAGGAAGAGGCGCTGGAGGTGTGTAGGAAAACAGGAAGTGACTGTAGGAAGTAGATGCCTTTGTTCAGTCACCTCCCTGGCCTGGCCCCTTCTAGTCATTGCCCCCAGGCTAGGCCTGGGGCTCAGCACTCCGGTGAGGACCAGGCCAGCCCCTACTCTGGAGCCTGTGGGCAGCTGGGGCCCATGGCCTGGCCAGGTGGCCTTGAATCTCAGCCTCCCTGTTTGGGAAGCAGCCAGAGGTCCAGCCCCCAGCTGCTATCCCAAGAAAGCCAGGAGAGGGCCCCTCCCGTCCTTCCTTCTCTGCCAGTCAGTGGCATGGCCAGCCTGTACCTTATTCTTCCCCTCCACAAACTCGGCCCAAGTGTCCAGGCTCTCGATGGGGTTCACAGCATCCTGCATGGTCACCTCCCTCCAGTCCTGGCACTGTGGCATGCGGTCTCTCTGTTGCCGCCGGCTGCTGGGGACAAGGACAGAGAAGGGCAAGTCAGAGGTACAGGTGGAGAGAACCTACACTGGGAGTCATGTTGAGCCTTTGTCATACTCAGGGTCATCTTCTACATCAAGCCTAGGTAGACATTTTCAGGGCAAGGGCTACTTCTCCAGTGTCGCGCTGCACTAGCTATTTGTTTTATTATTCATGGTCACCTCAAAGTTGCTTGGTAGTTCACTGGTAGACTGTGATCAGCATCTTGCCCAGCCCTGCTCTACATCATGGTGGGTGAGGGGTGAGAAAGGGTGTGGAGGGCTTTGCTTCTGGAACTCTGTCTCCGGCCCTTTATGCTCAGGGCCCTATAGCCCATCCTGCAGGGCGGCCAGACACAGCCTGCCCAAACAGGCCCGGCCTGCCCCCTGCCAAGCGCACACCGTGGACACAGCCCTGCGGCCTGCCCCCTGCCGAGCGCACACCGTGGACACGGCCCTGCGGCCTGCCCCCTGCCGAGCGCACACCGTGGACACGGCCCTGCGGCCTGCCCCCTGCCGAGCGCACACCGTGGACACGGCCCTGCGGCCTGCTGTGCCCACTGACCCCACTCACATGTGCTCTGACTCTGAAGCCCACCCAGACCTCCAGGGGTAGCCAAGTCCTCACTCCTGCAGCAGGAAGCCCTTGCCCTCCCGCCCTGCAGCCCCTCCCTGGGGGCTAGAGGCCCCTGGGAGCAGAGCTTCCCCAGGGCACTGTCAGTTGGTACAGAGCTTAATGGTAGATCAGCAGAGGGAAGCAAATTTGGAGGGGCTGGTGGTGAGCCTCAGCCTTAGGCGCCTTGGACATTTTGGGCTGGCTCAGGCCAATGGGCTGCCCCTACTGAGCCTCCCCCTCTGACCACATGGCCCCTCTATCAGTGTCACTCTCTCCCCCGCCTGTGACCTTCTACCCACAAGGCTCTCCTACTAAATGGCGAATCTGACCCATCACTCCTCTACTCAGCACCCTTCCTAGAGCCCCTGGCCACCCAAGCCCCCTTCTCTCCTGTCCCCTGCTTGTCCAAGTTGCCCCCGCCCCCAGCCTGTCTCCCCTGTTGGCGCTCAGCTGAGTGTATGGAAGTGTGGTGCAGCAGCGGGGCGGGCGCTGCTGCTTAGAGCTATGACCTTAGGAAAGTCCTATCCCTCCTCGGAGCCTCAGTTTCCTCCTCTGTAAGGGGTGATGGTAAGCGCGGCACAGAGGAGCTAGCAAGCACGTGCATACTTGGGGTGCTGTGGGGCTCAGTGCAAAGCCTGTGGAAATGGCCCAAGTCCACCCGCTTGGCAGGAGGTGTCCTCCTGGCTGCCCAGAGGCACGTACGTTCCTTGGTCCTCTTCCATGATGCCAGTGTGTGTGTGGGGCCTTTGCTGGTGAGGGAGGTGGGTGGGGTCTGACTGATCCAGGGAGGGTCTGAGCCTTGCTCAGGTGCAGTGAGGTTGGGGACCAGCCACAGTGTAATTGCGGCAGGGTTTGCGTTTAGAGCAGGGCTCTGGAGAGGGATGTGGGCAGTAAGTGGGTGTCAAGGCTGAGGTCAGGGACAGGGCTAGGACCACACTCACAGGCTGCGCTGGGTGAAAGTCTTGCAGGGCGTCCACGGCCGCCAATGCCACTGGACACTGAGAGGAGGGGGCACCCCGTAGGCAGTACAGGTGAGGGCCTGGCGACTGTGGCGGGAATAGATGCTGGGGGAGGAGGCCTCCTTCTCGTGGATGTAGGGGGGCACTAGGGGCACAGGCAGGCAGCTGGTTAGCTGGCACCCATGCCCACTCCCCCCCACAACTCCATTCCTGCCCTCTTAACCCTACCCTACCATTCACCACCAGCTCCAGACTGATGTTGCGCCTCAGGCCAGCCGCGGAGTTCCACAGGGCCAGGGTGTAGATGCCGGCACTGGCCTCCGTCACCTGCTTGAGCACCAGCGCGTGTGGACTGTGGCGCCCCGACACAGCCTTTCTGTCCTTGTACCTGGCCCGGGAAGGGAGATCAGAAGGCTGCATGGCCTGCCCAGCAGGTCCTGGCCCTCCTTTCCTGCCACAGCCCAACCCCTCCAGCCAGATGTCTTGCCCGGAGGCAGGACCCCTGCAGACGACACCCATTCAGGAGGCTGCTGGGAAGAGCCTGCAGGGGTGCAGGCTAGGGCGCTGACTGCACTGGGAGCAGATGGCCTAAAAGCTATGTGGTCTCCAGGTGCGACCACACCCCGGCAGGCTCAGGAACACCGGAGGCCAGTGACAGCGCACTAGCCAACCCCAAAGGTCTTCCCACGGGTAGTGCGTTACACTCAGTGCAGTGCCTTCTCTCTGGCCTGCCTGTGACCAGGGCCAGCCTTAGGCCACTATGCTTGGAGGCCCAGCCCAGGAGAGTCCTGCCCACCTTCCCAGTGGGCCCTGTCTGGGTGGTGCCTGCAGGAGGAGCCATCCTGGAGCACAGCTCTGATTTCACGGCGTGGGGGCCCTGCCTCCCTCCTGGTTCTGCGTTCTGCAGCTGGCATTCCCTCCCGCCCCGCCCCCACCCCCGCCCACCATGCAGTCCAGTGCCCACTCATCAGACAAGCCTGCACTGGCCCTGTGAACCAGCGCGGCCCTGGCCACGTGTCTGCTGTGTGCTCATCTGCACTGTGGTTTTCATACACGTCTACTGGTTGTCTGTCTGCCCCACTGAACTGTGAGTCCCACAAGGGATTATCCCCTTATTGCCACATCCCCTGCACAGAACAGTGCCAGGCTCGTGTTGGTGCCCAGCACATGTGTGCTGCATGTATGGACAGATGAGCACCTCATGCCCAGAGGTGGCTTTGCCCCAGTGCTGAGCTGGGTGGCAATGTGGTAGGCACACTGTGGACACGGCCCTGTGGCCTGCCGCCTGTCGAGCGCACACTGTGGACACGGCCCTCTGGTCTGCTGTGCCCACTAACCCTACTCACATGTGCTCTGACTCTGAAGGCCACCCAGACCTCCAGGGGCAGCCAAGTCCTCACTCCTGCAGCAGGAAGCCCTTGCCCTCCCGCCCTGCAGCCCCTCCCTGGGGGCTAGAGACCCCTGGGAGCAGAGCTTCCCCAGGGCACCTGCAGCCAGGTCTGAACTCCCCCTGGGAACAAAGGGCACCCTTCAGACAGGCGCCTTCCTGGGTACACCAGGCATAGCCCTGGGACAAAGACCAACAGGGAGGGGATGCAGGTGCCCTGCTCTCAGTGGTGACACCATAGTCCAACTGGGCAGGACGTGCCTGGCCCCATGTCACACAGCAGGGCAGGGCAGCGCTGAGGCCGTGCAGCCTGCTGGGCTCTGATGCAGAATCCCATCTACCACCCACCATGTCTGTGACCCTAGCAAATCCCCAAGCCCATGTCCTCATCTGAAAACAAGGGAAGTGGAATGCACCTGGCAAGAGTCACGAGGTCTACCCGAGGTCTGACACTCAGTGTCAGCTCCCCATCACGCACACGGAGGGCACTTTGGGAGCTGAGCACCAGCCTATCCATCCACTAAGCTCCCATCCAGTCATTATTCATAATCATCACACACCCAGAAGAGTGGGCCCCTGTGGGACTGTGGTGACAACTAGCATTCTGGGGCAGGTGTCTCAGTGGACATTGGGGTAAGCTGAGTCCTTCTTGGAGGAAGACATTGACCGAGTAAGAAGAGCAAGACCAGATGTGGTGGGAACAGCAACTGAAAACCAGCTGTCTGAAGATTAGGCCTGGGCCAGACCCCAGATGCAGCAGAGCCGGCCACCCACCCAGGGTAGGCCAGTCCTGCTGGCCTTGGAGGACAGGGGGCAGGGCCCCAGCTGTCTCCAGGAGGCTGCACCCATGAGGAAAGCTCCAGGCTGCATCAGTGCCCTTCAGGATCCACCTGAAGTGCCCTGGTCTTGCACCAGATGTCCCCAGTGGACCCCAAAGTCTATGGCCTCAGAAGCAGGGTCACAGGACCTGGAGAAGCCTGCTTCCAGCCTACGGGCAGCGAGGTGTGTTCCTGGCAGAGAACACCCAGATCCAGGCTTTCAGAAGAGGTTGTTCTTCCTGAAGGGAGGTACCAAAGCTGGGAAGGATAGGGCTCCTCTGGCCAACCGGGAAAGGATAGAGCAGGGCCCTCCTGGGAGGACTCAGGTAGAAGCGCCATTCCCCTGTCTGGCCTGTTTCCTCATCGGTGTGATGGGGTCAGGCGAGTACAGCTTGCCAGGGTTGGGCCACTTGGACGGCTCAGGTGGCCTGAGAGTGCAGGGGGCGTGCTGTGCCTTTGCCAGCTCTGAGGGAGCTCTCAGTACTGATGAAGGTGGAGCCACCATGGAGCGACCTCCTCACTGACCCTCAGTGTACCCTGCAGGGAGGCCTTACTCTCAGGTCACACACCAGAGCCAGGGCTCCGGCAGCCTATGGGCTTCCCAGAATCACTGCCACACAAGTCAGGCCTGGCCCAGGGCCAGGCTCCATCCAGTTTGTGAGAACCCTGCGGCATCTCTGAACTTCAGGATAGAAGCACCCAGTTGTGGCAACCTGTTCAGAGGGAGACCTAGGAAACCTGAAGCCATGGCTGCAGGGCAGGCCAGAGCTCTGTGATGCACTCCAAGTGGCAGGGCCCTCAGAGCAGGTGTAGAGAGCAGTTAGATGGAGCCCAGGCCATGACCACCACACCCATACATAACAGGAGGCCAGCATTTACAAGCTTTCACAGTTTAGCAGCAACCCAGAGCAACATTCCTGTGGGCTGAAGTATCGCATATGTGCACATTCCTTAGAGTGTCTTCAGAGGGGATCCCCACAGGGCCTCTGGGCACAGGCCCTGCAGGGGAGCACGTTGCTTTGCCCACCCCAAGGTCCATTCTTGAACTGGGCCAGGGAGTGAAGGGCAGGAGCCAGGGCTCTACCATTGGAACTCCGGTGGGGGATACGCTGCCAGCTTCACGGGCAGTTTCACAAGCTCATCTCCTGCCGTGGCCTCCAGGACAGGATCCTTGATCCATTCGACGCTGATGAAGGGCTTCTCTGCCAGATGGGAGGCATCAGTGTAAATCCGGGGCCCAGTGCTGCTGACCCACCACTGCCCAGGGACTCCCATCCATAGCCCTACACTCCCAGTGGCCAGACACTTCTGACTGGGGCTTGCCTGCCCTTCAGGGTGTGGGGACCAGGCACACCATCCACTCACAGCCCTCTCTGACCTTGGGCTGAACTCCACAATGCTCTGACCCTGGGCCTTTGTTCCCCAAGCTTGATGACTGAGCCCCAAACCAGCCAGGCCCTGCTGGGCCTATCACCCCACCCCAGGCCGTACCATGCACAATGACCTCAGTGCTGTCCCGGAAGCGCTGGATGCCGTTGTTGGCCTCACACACGTACTGGCCCAGGTCGTGCTGGCTGACATTGTGGATGGTCAGGATGCTGGAGAGTTCTGTGTGTGTCTGCTGGGAGCGTCGCTCTGGCACCCACTTTCCCCGCTCGGCCTGCTCACACCCAGGGAAACCCAGGGTCAGACCGGGCAGGCTCTGGCAGGGCTGAACACTGAAGGCACACACCCAGCCAGCCAGCAGGGGCTCTGGGAGCCTGGGACCCAGACCCAGAGTGGTCTTTGGGGTGTGTAACCTTCTACATCAGACTGGGGCTCCTGGAGCAGAAGGTCCTCTAAACAGAGGCCAGTTTGTGCCAGGTCAGGGCCGGAGTGGCAGTGATGGGGGATCCTGACAGCATGGGCACAGGGCAGGCATGGGCAGTGACAAGGACTCTGACAGTGTGGGCACAGGGTGGGTATAGACAGTGATGGGGACTCCTGATAGTTTGGCACAGGGTGGGTGTGGACAGTGATGGGGACTCCTGATAGTTTGGCACAGGGTGGGTGTGGACAGTGATGGGGACTACTGATAGTTTGGCACAGGGTGGGTATGGATAGTGATGGGGACTCCTGATAGTTTGGCACAGGGTGGGTATGGACAGTGATGGGGACTACTGGTGGTGGTTCAGGCACAGTCCCTGACGGGATGCTGTCCTCACCTGCTTCCCTGGATAGTCCCAGTCGAAGGTGACACCAGAGTCGAACTCAGCCCACACAGTGCAGTTCAGGACCAGCTTCTCCCCGACCAGCAGCTCCAGAGACTTCTTGGGAAATAGCTGGATGTCATAGAGCTCGTTGCCTGGTGACACACAAACAGTGACCTCCCAAACTCCTCACAAGTTTTGCAGGGAGAGTTCAGGGCACCAAGACCATCTGTGGCTCCTATAGCCCCATGACTGGGAATTGGGGGTTCCCTGTGCTTCTGCAGTCCTCCTCCCAGGGCATGGGGGCAGGCACTGGGCCAGGATCCCCAGGCCCTGGCCACCCCTACCTGTGATGTGCACGAAGATAGGTTCGGACAGGAAGGTCCGGCCACCCCAGGTGGTCTCGCACTGCAGATACAGGCTGTCACGCAGCAGTGGGGTGGGCACGCGCATGCCCCGGCAGTCATCCCACACCACCTCCTGCCCGTCGGGGTGCAGCACAGAGCTTTGCTGCAGGACATGGCAGCTGTCAGCACCCGCGGCCCCCTTCCTCCTGGCCACGTCCATGGCCACCTTTCCCAGGGACTAGACAGGAAAGCTGGATCCTGGGGCGGGGTGGGGGTGGGACTGTACCAAGCGCAGTGTGATGTTGAGGCCGGGGATGGACACCAGGCAGGGCACCCACATATAGTCCTTCCTGTTCACCAGGAGTGTTTCCTGCTTGTTGATGAATGGCTGCTCCAAGTCTGCAGAGAGGGGCCAGATTATGGGAAGGGCAGGGGGCTCAGGGGGCTGTGCTCAGGCTGGGGCAGCAGGACAAACCCACAGGGTCCATAGGCTGGGGGGGGGGTGTGCCAGCTGCCCCTCCAAGACCCAGGACCCTGCCTGTGCCACCTGGACGGCTGCAGGAGCGCACGGGCTGGGCCCTCACCTCTCACGAACACATAGGTGCTGGTGGCAGTCATGCCTTCAATGCGGGCCTTGATGTACTTGTAGAAGCAGCAGTATCTGCCCGTGTCATTGGCACGGGCCATGTGCAACAGGAGCACCTTGCAGTAGGGCCTGGCATCTGTGCCCTCACAGTCTTGGGTGAACCCCGTGTCCTCACTGTCCTTTTCCTCTGTGGCTGGTGTCTCCTGAGCTCCAGGCCAGGACCACTCAAGGGGGTGCTGCCCTCTGGTAGAGGACACAGAGGTCAAGAGGGGCTCCACAGAAACCCCAGGGGCCAGGCTTGCCCACAGCTTGTCTCACCCAGAGGTCAGGACAGCCCAGCGATGGGGCACACACCAGGGACCCCAGCCAAGAGTGGGCACCCTGAGTCCCCTGTGGCCTGGCCTGAGGCCTGTGACAGAGGGGAACTGGCCTGGGGTGAAGGGTGGCCGAAGTGGGTACTGGGTGACCTAGGCTCAGTCTGGGGTGACCCAGGGGTGACTGATCTGTGGTCCATGTGAAATGAGCAGGGGTGGGTGTGGGTGAGGTGGGGATAGGGCGCCCACATCAGCAGGGTCTGCAGGCTCCCGGATGCCCCACTAAATCTCTAGGCTGTCTGTGCTCTGGGACGGGCTGCCTTCTGGGCCCTTTGCCACTATCTCCTGCCTCAGCTCTGTAATCTCTTTCCATCTCCCCAGATAAAAGGCCTGTCAGGCAGGAAGGACCCAGGTCCCTGGCTGGGGGCTGAGTACCTGCAGGAGATAGACAGGCTGTCATTCGAGTTGATGACGTGTGTCTCCTCTGTGATGTTCAGGGTCGGAGGGGTCATGGAGTAGCCACTCACCTGGCCTGGAGTGGGAGACAGGGTTAGCATGGTGGTGGGTGGTGAGTTCACATGATGATGTCCAATCAAGGGCAGAGCCTTCCCTGCAGGGGCCCTGAGCAGCATGGACAAAGGCCCGAAGACAAGTGATAAGCCTGCCTCAGCTACTCTGCGCCCTGGCAGGGCCCCCTCAAGGGAGCCCTGACAGAGGCCTAGATGGAGCCCAGACCTCTGGCCCCACCTGAGCCGAGCTGCCAGCATGATGTTGCCGGGTGAGATTACAAACCTCGTTCTACATTGGGGAAGCCCGGAGCATGTCACCACAGCATTGTGAGCCCCACCTACCTGCCTGAAAGCCCCTCCCTCGTGAACTTCAGACCCACAGCCACTGCTTGTGAGAGGGTCCTGCACAGCGCAGGCCCTCCCCGAACACTCCCAGAACCGAGGCCCAAGGCCTCTCCCCCAAATGCTGCCTATGACCTCATGCTCTCCCACAGAGTCCACTGCCTGTGCCCTTGGCTCCATCAGCTTCTGTCCACCCTCCAGACCCCCACTGGCTGCCCCAGCTCCTCTGGGCTCCCCCTGCATCAGCCTCCCACTTTTCCCATGTGGCTCAAGCTCACCAATAAGTCCATCTCACCCAGCTGGAAAACCCTCCCAGAGCCCTTGGCCCTGGCCCTGCCTCCCATCCTCCTACCAGTGGGACGGCACCTATGTCTGTGTCCACAGGTGTGCATCTCTGTGTGCATCTGTCACTGTTTGTGGGCATGGATCTGTGTGTGGCAGGCTGGTGCATGTGTGACATGTCTTTGGCACTTCAGTGTGTGGCCATACATGAACTTGCATGTGTGTGATCCTGGTGGGGGTGGGAGTAGGCCCCAGGGAGGTCTGGACTTGGGACCCTGGCAGATGCTTCCTGCCAGGACCATCCTGAGACAACAGGAAGAGGGCTACATGGCTGGAGACCCAGGGCTGTGTTCTGTCCTGCCCCCCAAATCCCTGTCCTCCTGTGGGGCACAGTCCACTATCCTGCCCCAGCCCCCAGCCCCTCCCAGCCCCACAGATCCTCTGTCCTCCCTAACCCAGCTTCCTGAGGCCTGGGGTCCCACCCTCATAGGTTCTCCACCACCCTGACACATCTCCCCTTCCCCCTACCCATTGAAAGCACTAGGAAGAGGCACCAGGATGGCACCCTCCACAAGGGAAGATCTTTCAGGATCACACAGACAAGATGGCCAGGGCCTCACCAAGCATCTAGCCCCATTGTACAGGCAGGGAAACTGAGGACCACCACCTGAATTACCTGGCTGATGCTGTGGCAGCTGCAGAGTTTCTCCTTAGCCTGAACCCAGTGAGTTCTCCCCTGGCACTCAGGCCAGTATCCCTGACCTGCCTTCCCTACCCCCCAAGGTGGGAAGGTGGCCCTGGGCTCTGCCCTCAGGGGTCTTCTCCATGTGGGGTCTGCCTCCAGGTCCACTCATCTCCAGGTGGGTACCTGGCCCTTCATGCACACCAGCCCCGTACCATGCACGCCCTGGGCTGCTGGAGAGGGTGCATCCTGCAGGAGGAAGCTCCCTTGGGGTTGCAAGGGGCTGGGAAGGAACCTGGGAGGGCAGCTCTGAGCTGGGCCTCCAAGGAGAAGTAAGATTTTCCAGGTAGTAGAAAGTGAATAAAGCCTCACCGGGCAGACAACGGACCCCTGAGCTACAGAAGAGAAGGGTGGCGGGTAATGGGCTTGGGTTTAGATGTGTGGAGGATGAAAGAACTGGCCCTCCTGATGGACCGGTTAGAGGTCAGGCCCGCGCCTAGTATGAGCACCAAGGAGCCTTCTCAGCCAGTGCCCACCTGCCCTGCGATTGTGCATGTCCCGCACTGAGGCCTGCAGTGTTGGTCTGGGGCCCTGGAGGCTGAAGGTTCCCTCTCTGAGGTGCACATCCACGGCACGCACCTGGTACGCCTAGCTATGGAGCTGGGGCAGATGTTAGCCCAGCTTCCTTGGGTGGCTCCCCTTTGCTTCTAAGAAAAAGTGGGGCACACTAGGCCTCTCCTTTCTGCTGACTCCCCTTCTTTCCAGCTTCATCTCCTGACACAACTCTCAGAGGCATGGACATCTCACCATTGTCCCAAAGTGCCAGGCTTTTCATATCTTTAGGCCTTCACTTGTCTTCTTACCTAGGACCTTTGTACACCTTTCCTCCTGAGAAGCTGTCTTGTTAGTGGCTAGCCCATGCCTCCTTTCTTTATGCAGCAGTCATGGTTACTCAGGCAGTGCCAGCTTCCTCGGGCTCCTGCTGGCTGGCTGGCTGGCTAGAAGGATGAATGGATGGATGGGAGGTGAGTGGGTAGATGGCTGGGTGGATGGATGGATGGATGGATGGATGGATGGATGGATGGATGGGAGGTGAGTGGGTAGATGGATAGATGGATAGATGGGTGGATAGAAGGTAAGTGAGTGGGTGGGTAGATGGATGAATAGACGGATAAATGGATAAATAAATGGGTGGGTGGATGGGTGGGTAGATGGGTGGGTGGGTGGATGGGTAGATGGGAGGTGAGTGGGTGAATGGGTGGATGGATGGAGAGTGGAATGGAGCCTATCAGACTTCCGCCCTGGAGATCACCACGCTGCCAGAGGAAGCATTTGCACTGCTGCACTAATTCTGTCCTAAAGGGAGACCACCTATTGTTCTTGCCAACCCTTTTACCCAACTGCGTGACTCCCTCTTTATTGTCACCTGCCCTGACTTGCTCCAGTCACTTTGTCTTCACTTACTTCCATGGGGACCTGTGTGATCAGCAGACTGCTGTAGACCTCATTGTTCTCCTCCATCCTTCCTGCCTTAACTGAAACCTGCTTTCTGAGGACTCTGCTGCCACGGGGGTGACTATTGCTTTGCACTGCATACACCTGACATCGGACAACTCCTCATGGCCACCTCCCCACTAAAGCTGTCATCAGCTGTTGTCTCGGTCACTTCCCTTCATTCTCTGCTCTTAGCTCTCCAGCCGCCTCCGTGCAGCTCGGGCCACTCTCCATGACTCCCACGTCCACACAGATGACTCAGCAGTGCCCTGGCCTTTTCGGTCTTAATCTCCACTCTCTCCTTCCTCCCTGCTGGATGCCCCATGCTGGACACCCCCTGGACCTGGTCCTCACCAGAAGCTGCACCATCGCCAAGTGCTAGGCTAACCAACATACCATTTTAAACGGGACAGGAAACAACGGTACTGTCCTGTTTCAAATGGTACGTCTGGTCAGCCTACTGACACCTTGAATTGAGCCCAGTGAGATTAGGCTCACCAGACATATTGTTTGAAATGGGATTGCACTGCTGTTTTCTGTCCTGTTTCAAATAGTACTCATGGCCAGCCTACCAAATACCTGTCGTCCTGAGCTTCTCTCCTGCCTACCCTACCTTCCGCTAGGTGCCCTTGTCCCACCCCTAAGTCCTTCAGCCACATCAAAACTCACAGGCCAGGACCCCTCCCCATTGCCACCCCCTCCTGGCCCCAACCTTGTTCTGGCACAGAGTGGCCTATGGCCCATTGTTCTGATGGGTCCCTTGCCTCTCACTCTCCATGCCAACCCTTTGGCACCTCCAGGGCCCCTTAGTGACTCAGCACTTCAGACAAAGCCAGAGTCCCACTTTGTGGCTTCCTCATTCTTTGCTTGTTGGTAGACCTTAAACAGGCCCTGGGGCTGCAGTTCAGGGCGTTCTCCCCTCCATACCCCACCCTGCAATTACCCTTTCAGTGGTAACAAAGTGAAGCATCAGATGGAGACATCTCATCACCCCACATCCAAATCCCACACCCCCAGCCTGAGCCCTGAGACCCTATGACAAGCCCTCCATCGTGTTGAGGACCCCAGCCCCCTGAACCTAGCTCCTGCAGATAATTTATCTTCTGATCACTAATGTTTCTCTATGAAATCATCTCCTGTCTTATAAGCAAAAATAAAACCTCAATTCCTTGACCCTACATCCCTTCCAGACACTGCCCCCTTTCCCATTCCCCTTCAAACAGAACTCTGCTCACTGTTCTCGTCCTCACACATCTGCTCCTCTTCCCACTGGGGTGCAGCCCCTTGCCCTGCTTCATGGCTTCCTATGACCTCCAGACTGCAGGACCCATGGGTGCCCCTGGGCAGGGAGCAGAGCTGTCCTTTATTGGCTGCCTCTGGGAGCTCACTTTTCCTTGTCTTCCTGCTCCCTCTCTGTCCAGCACCAAAAGCTATGCTCCTTGTTTTCTGTTCTCCATTAGTCTCTTCCCTAAGTGGCTAAATACCTCCAAAATCTCTATCTCCCACTCAGGCTGCTTCTCTCAACTCTAGCTTAAAGGATCCAGCTGCCACTGCATTTGGCCTCCCCACAGACACCTGATTCCACACTTCTGATGCTGAACTCCAGATGCACAGCTCTCCACCCCTGCCAAGGCTCCTCCTTGACAGCTCCCATCTTCCCGGATGGGAGTGGCCGTGGATGCCCGTCTCCCCCACCCCCAGCTCCTGCTCTTCAGCTGGGGGCTGTACTCGGCCCTAGCCTGGCTCCCTGGGCCTGCTCTTGCCCCCGTCCACTCCTCACACAGTTGTTAGTGATAGTTTAAAAGCATGCTTGTGCTTTCCTGTCAGTGACTTCCCACTGTACTTCCAAGAAAATTCAAACTCCTGACCTTGGACTGGCCCCCATTCCCTCTCTATACCCCCCTTGTCTGCTCTCACCTCATGTTCATGTCCTCCAGCCACCACAGCCTCTACGCTGTTCCATAACATGCCAGGCTTCTTCCTCCTCCCAGGCCTTTGCACACACCCCTCCTCCCGATTCATCTCTTCTCACATGCCCTGCACAGCAGGCTTCTTCCAACCTTTAGCTTAGACATGACAGACTCACCCTCTCCAAAACCCATGTCCCTTTTAAAACTCCATCTCAACCTCCTGGTTGCTCACTTCATCCTTCTTGTCACAATTTGTAATTACCTTATTTATTTATTTAACTTATGTTTTTCCATTTCCTCCACTACACAGAAAGTTTCAATGTGGTAATGACCAAGACAGACCTCTTTCCTACTGTACCCCAGGCCTAGCACAGCACCTGGCACAGAGGCAAGGCTCCATAAATACCATTTAATGAATAAATGGATGGACAGGTGAGTGGAGGGATAGATGGATTGATGGGTGGGTGGGTGAGTGGATGGATGGATGGATGGATGGATGGATGGATGAACAGAAGGATGGATGAGCAATGGATGGATGGGTGGATGTATAAATGGAAGAAAGGAAGGACAGATGGACAGAAGGATGGATGGGGGGATGGATGGATGAATGGATGGATGGATGGATGGATGGATTGGTGGATGAATAGATTAGTGGATGGATGGATGAATGAATGGATGGAAGGAAGAAAAGATGGATGGAAGGATGGGTAAACAGACAGATGGACAAAAGGATGAAGGGGTGGAATGATGAATGGGTGGATAGAATAAAGGATGGATGGATGGATGGCAGATGTACAGAAGGATGGATAGGTGGAAGTATGGATGAGTAGATGGATAGATGATAGAAGGATAGACGATAGAAAGACAGAAGAACAGATGGATGGATGGACAGACAAATGGGTAGGATAGTTGGGTGAGTGGATGGAAGGACAGGTGGATGACTGACTAGCTGGCTGAATAAACTTCTGAAGTCTTCCTTTGGGTTAGAGCTATGTCAGATCCTGTTGTTCCTTTGAAAAAGATGTTCCAGTTTTAAAGGCCAGGCTCCCTGGTGACCATGGCTCCATGCTGCCCAGCCCCCACCTGCAACTCTGAAGAAGGTGCATCCTTCCTGCCTGGCTGTTGTCTGTCCCTGTTGTCCTTCCCTTCCCGCAGCAGGAAGCGCTGTCATCCTGGCCTCTGCTGCACTCCCCCTGCCTTCCTGTTCCTGGCCCAGGAACTGGCTTCTTCCTTCCCCTGGCCAGCAGCCCTGGCCCCCCTGCCTGCAGCAGAGCAGTCAGGGCAGGCGCCGGGCTGAGGTCAGGGAGGCCAGAGTGCACACCTCTGCTCTGTGCTGTCAGCAGCCTTGGGCAGCAGGGGCCCTGGCGTCAGCCACAGGAGGCTGACTGTGAGAGCGGCACACGGAGATCCTGGGTGAGGGGCGACAGGAGGGGTGGGAAATCTAATGGGCTAGTAACTGACCCAGCAGTCACTGCCTCATCTGATCCTCACGCAACCTGGGAGGGAGGGATCCGGGTCTAGTCGACAACAAAGGAGACTGAAGCTCCAGGCCCTATGACAGCGCTGGCCAGCAGTACTGCCAGAGCCCGGGTCTGGATGAATCCACGCCTCTCCCTGCATGGGCCCAGCCCTCACCCCTCTCCCATTACTACGCTGAGAGCCTCCCTGCCCTACAGTAGCCTTCTTCCTGGCCACCAACCTGTCCTTCAGCTCAGAGGAGTATCATGACCAGTGAACACCTTCACTAGCTCCTCATGGCCCCCTGGAGTGTACATGACCTTGGCCTGGCCTGGTTATCCCACTAGACCTTACTGTGCTAGCCCGCTTCATTTCCCAACACACCAGCCATACCCACTGTCCACCTGAGGAGCACACCAGGCCCTCGGTCACCTCCCTGGGGGCTCAGGCTGTGTCCTTGTCCTCCCTGCTCTTGGTGCCTAGAGAACAGCTGCTCCTGTCCCAGGGCCCATGCAGTATGCCTAAGACCAAAAGCTGACGGCCTCACCCCCAGCCCAGCCCTGATCCGCCACCTGGGATGTGACTGTGTCATTGGGCAGCTCCAGGGAATTAGGATGTCATTGGCCCATGGCTCTTTCCCCAGGTCCAGCAGGGCCAACCAGGGATGATGTCAGTATGGCCTGCCAGCTCAGGGCTGTCCCTCCATTGCACTTGACAATCCCTGACTGCAGGCCCTGTCATGGTCACCTGTGGCTGACAGGGTATGTGGCAGTCCTGCCAGTCTGGCCCATGCTCTCCTTAGCAGCTCTGCCCAGGAGGACAGAGGCAGCTAGAATCAGGCTGGTGGTGGCAGACAGGTGGTGAGAAGAGGGAGAAGCACTGGGGAATGGTTGGCCAGGTAGGACTGGGCCTGGGGTCTCCACACAGTGGTCCTAGGGCTGGGAAGAGGGAAACGAACTGCTCCAGAGCCCTTGCCCTTCACTCTTGGGGTCAGGTCTGTAGATAGATTTTGGGGAGAGGTGCAGGGGTGCTCTGTTCTAGAGTCCCCCCACCAGGCTGGTAGCCTCTGTGCCTCCAGAGGTGAAGGGTGAGCGTGAAGAGGCCATCAGTCCCCCTACCCCTACCCTGCAAGACAGATGATTGGGGTGGGAGAAGCTGCTCTAAGCGTGCACCACAGTCCCACTCTCTGGTTGTGTGGCCTTGGGCAAGTCACTTCCTCCAGGCCCTAGTTTTCCACTTGTGAAATATGAATTGTCCCCAGGATTACTGGGAACCACACACCATAACATAATACCGCATTAAAAACCATTGTAAGAACAAACTATCACTGGCTCAAGCACATTGAGCCCTTCTGAGTGCTTTGCATCTCACTGTGACCTTGTGCCGTGGCCACAGTGTGGAGGTGGGGGAGTCAAAGAAAGCTTGCTTTCAGAGGGGTGTTCAGGTAACTTGAAATGGGCTTTGTAGACTGAGTAGGAGTTTGCTGGCCCAGGACACACAAAATGGAGGGACTGGTGCAAAGGCAAGAGTATGGGTGACCTTGGACTGTCAGGTAGATGGAACAGATGGAGCACAATGTGGGGCGATGAGGCCACAGGCCCAGCCTCAGGCTCCTGGCCAGCTACCTGCATCTGGGGCCCTGCTCTGCTCAATGATATGCTCCCTCCTCCTAGCAGTGGCCCACCCATGGGGCTTCAAGACTACTTCTGAGCTCCCCCATTGTCCCTGGCAACTCTACTGAGCACCTTGTCCTGGAGGCCCTGCTTCCCAGACGTCTCCTGCTGGGTGCTTCCAGACCTTAGACCCAGACCAGGCTACACCCACCACTGGGAAGGACAACTGGAGCCCTGGGGCATGCACTGTCCACCCACCCAGATGAACAAGTGTTAAAAGGGTGGAGAATCCCCAGTGTTGGCAAGGATATGGGCAAACAGCCCTCACAGTAATAAAAAAATGCTCATGCACTTTGACCCCAAATTCTGCTTACCCCAATACATCCTGTTACGACAATAACAGCAAACATGTATTTAGCACTTTCTGTGGACTGGCCTCCTTTACACAACACAACACACTCCTCTAATGCCCCACCTCCCTCCGTGGAAGACACTATTCTTGTCATTTTGCAGATGAGAAAACTAAGGCACAGAGGTTAACGTGTTTATCAGAGATTATCTTTGGAGGCAGGGTTATGGGAAGCTACTAATTACTCCAGCCAGTCTGCATTTCTGTAGTTTATGGAATGTAATGGCCTTGAGCCCACGTCATCCTTCTTCCCTGGAAACAATGCTCTCCCTTCTGTGAGGTTCACCATCCTAGTGGTGATCACCTGGTAGGCACGCCTGATTCCACTTACCTCCCACAGCCAATTTGGTCACTAAGGCACATTAATTCTCCGATCTAGCATCAAAGACAGGCTGGCCGGAGTGCCAGGCCTGCCCCTCTCATAGAACACAATTTTCTTTCCTGCCTAAAACCATCCCCTGTTCCCCTGCTGCTTGGGGGCAGAATCTGAGCTTGCTCCCACAGCCTGCCAGCCAGCTTTGTCACCGACGCTTGCTTGGAGCCCATTCCAGCCCTGGAATTGGAAGCTGAAGCTTCCTCCTGGGGGCCCCTCTGCGTGTTCCCACAGCCCGCAGCTCCAGGCAGGGACTGGCTCGTGACACTTGACAGAGCCTTTTCATGGTGTCATCCCAGCATGGGGCTTAACCAGCGACTGCCCCTGACTAGTTAGCACATAGGTGTGGGCAGGTGGTGCAGGTGTCTGGCACTGACGTAGGTATATCAGCCAGGAGTACACTGGGGGAAGGCGATGCATTTGTGGTATGTGACCTTGTGAAAGGTCTCTGGGACGTCAAAGTGAAAATTTCCTGGAGGTGGTCAGAAATTCAGGATCCCACATGCCCACTTCCCTCGAGCTTCTCGCAGGGAATGTGTACTGCCTGCATGCCTGCGCCTTCTTACCTCTGCTGCCCCCATGCCCTCTGGAACCGGGCCCCAGGCACGTGTCACTCCCTCAAGGCTGCTCTAGCATCTGATGAGCCACTTTAACCTTCTGGCCTTAATTTCCTTGTCCCTAACATGGGCACAAGAAGCCTATGTCACAGGTAAAACCTTCACACACCTTAGTGTGAAGCAATTTGATTGACCATTTCACACAGAAGTATGGCTCACTGCTAGACACTCCAAGTATGTGTGTTCATGTGTGTGTATGCATGTGCATGTGTGTGCTTGTACAGGCTGCTCTATACAAACTAATCTCTGTCAGGAAGAGTTTAGGGGAGCTTTGAGGACAGTGCTGTAGGTTGGGTGAGGATCAGAGCTTCCCACAAGCCCATTTGAATGCCTGGATTCCGGGCTCTGGGGGCACACAGCAGTGGGAATGAAGCCCCCTCCCTCCTCACAGGGCCCTCCCACTTAGGGCAGATCCCTGGCTCTTTGCTCAGAGCTCTGTGCAGCCTGGGGAAGGCAGGGTGAAGGCAGCATGGGCCTGGAGCAGGAGAGAGGTGCTGTGCTGAGGTGGGGGTGTGTGGTACGTGCCGGCTAGGTGGACAGGGGACTACAGACACCCTGGGGATGGACCCCAGCATGAGGACCTCTACCAGCTGCCCAGGAAGCTTATGCTGATCACGGGGGCACTGCTGAAGGCTCAGGCCTCTGTTTTAGAGTTGCTCTGGAGCAGCACAGAGGCAGTTTCGGGAAGCAGGGAGCAACAGGGAGGCTGCCCAAGCACCCCTCTGTGGGTGGGGAGGAATGGAACCCTGGCAGATGCTGAGCTCCCAGCGCCACACAGCTGTGGGTGCAGCCAGCTGTGCTGGGCAGTTGCCCCGCCTGCCTGGGGTCAGCCTGGGCGGTGTTATCAGACTGCCCAGCTGGCTCAGAGGGGGCCCCCAGCGCTGCTAAATCTGGGCTATGGGCCCCTGCCACAGGAAGAGGGAAACGCAGGCAGGATGTCCTCTCCTGTGGCCGACAAGTCCTTTCCCATGAACCCCTGCTGACCTCGCTGGCCACGTGGCGGGGCTCCCCCACTCTCCACCCTGACCTGCGCCTGCTTGCTGGGCCACCCATGCCTGGCCTGGCCTAGGGTGGGGTGTGCTTGCTGTCTGCCTGCCCAGCCTCGGCCACTACCACGGTGCAGACCTGCACCTTCCTCTCTCCCAGACTTCAGCCTTCAGCATGACCGGAAAACCAAGATCCCAGAGGAAGCCAGTGTCTGAAAAGGATTGAAACTCAGGAATCCCTGGCTCCAGTTGCACACATCATCTGGGCCTCACTCAGAAGTCAGTGCAGGGAGTGTAAACGGCTCTCTAGAACCCTCTCCCTACCCACCCCCTTCTCCAAGGGGCATCTCAGGGGAGCAGTGGCGCACGGGCTAGGACCCAGTGGAAAGAAATCTGCTACATGGAGGCAAATGCCCAGACAACAGCAGGAGAGGTATAAGCTAGACCTAGAGAAGAACTTCCCCTCATGGCTAAGACCACACTTAATGTCCCTGAGATGCCTGATTCCACTCAGCCCCGTCATACTCAAGTGATCCCAACTTTACTCAAGTGTGCCCAATTTTCCTTCTTTCTTATTTGGCTGAGTTGCTCAACTGGGGTCTCCCAGGACGTCCTGTTGAACACCTCCACCTGGAGGACCTGCCTCCCAGTGGAGTACCTCATCTTCCCCCACATCCACTCCTCCTCCAAGGGCCCCCATCTGGTAAACAACCTTGTGACTCATTCTGTTGCCTAAGCCAGAGACTGGCCCTCACCTCACTTCCCCCACCATCCTCAGTTCTGGCTGCGTGCCCCTCTGGTGCATCGCCTGGGCTCACCCACAGCCTCCTTGTGGTGGGCTTCCATCTGGTCTTGTGCCGCTGGCAATGCCTTCATGGGCCCCAGCCAGGTGGCTCCCTGCTCAGAGCCTCCCCTTTCCAGATGTGCTGCTGGCTCCTGCCACCTCCACTTACCTAATCTTCCCCCACCCCAGACTTTAGCCTCATCTGACCACCCACATGTCCCCATACACCTTCTGTCTCCACGCACAGTCTGGACTTTCCTGCCTCTGGGCCTTCGAGGCGTTCTTTTCCCTGCTTACGATTCCCTGCCCTGAAGCCGGCAGGCTCTCCAGGAAGCTCCGAGCTTGAAGCACTCCTGCCTTCCTGTGCAGCCATGGCCTCCAGCTGGGATTCACTGGGGTCACTGGGTACTTTGTCCCTGTGCTACTGACGTCCAATGCCACATCTGTGTCCCTGCTAGACTGGCATCCAGGAAATCTGTTCTGGATGGGGCCGAGTCCAAATCCCCCGGAGCACCCTGAGCACCACAGTTTCTGACGTGCATAGCCCTGCACTACCTCCCCTGGCTCAGGGTGTCACTTGCCTGGGGGCAGGGGGGGCAGTCCTCTTGTGACAGACACCTCATGCCCACCATGTGCTGGGACGCAGAGCCCTTCAGCCACACTGACCCCGTGCCTCCGGCCTGGTGGCCACGTCCCCAGAGCACTGAGCTGGGGCCAGTGGTCCACAGGCACCAAGTAAGGTGGGCCCAGCTCCCACCTCCTGCCTGCACTGACCTGCATCTCCACCCAACCCCCACACCTTGGTCCCACACCTGGGTCTGGCTCAGGGCTGAGGAGTTGGGACAACGAAAGCTGGGATGGCCATGTGCGACTCAGGCCATGGCAGGGGCCAGCATCCTCAGGCCAGGCCATGCGGCTGCTCAGCTGTCACCTGCTTCCCTTGCATGTCCCTGAGCTGAGTGCCCACTGTCTAAAGGCACAAGTAGCTTCTCTAGACAAAGCCTCTTGGGGCTGACTTCTGCCACCTGCCCTCTCTACAGAAGTGCCCAGGTAAGGCTTTGTGGAACTGGACAGACACTGAGCCATGAGGCCAGCTCAGTCCAGCACAGCCCCGCCATGCTGGCCAGCCTATCACACTACTGCCATGCCTGGAGGAACAAAGGTGCAGGGGAGGAAGAGAGCCGCCCAGGCTGTACAGCCAGTAACCTGGGGGGGGAAAGCTGGGACAAGGGTCTGATTCTAGGACCATCAGCACAACTTTGAGGGGGCAGTTTCAGGCTCACCTGCCAGCACCTGGCCTCCCACTCTGGTTGCACTGACAATCCACTGAGGTGTGGATGCTTCTGCTTCAGCATCCCCAGGCAGGCTGCCGAGTCCTCCTCGCCTAGCAGTGGGTGCAGGGCTCGGGGGAGCAGCAACGATAGCCTCTCCTCTCTGTAGGCATCGCCCTACCAGCTGACCCCTGATCCAGCCCAAGCCATCCCCTCCATGGGCCCCTTCAGCTAACATCCTCTCTCCCACTTCACTGCCCAACTGTGGTCAGACTCACCTGCACTCACAGCAGACCTCACCCACCTTCCCTCCACTTTCTGAGCAGCAGGACACCCATTTGTCCTGTTTCTAATACCATGAAGAATGTTCCCGTCTCCTCGGAAGCCTCCTGTCTCTCTGGCCCCCCCTGGGGGGTGGGGGGTCCCATCTGGGACCCTGTGCTCGGCTCCCTCTCCAGTTCCCAGACCAGCCTCTTTCTAACACACTACTCAGCTGCCTGCCAGATGTCTCCTCAAGGAGGGTCTCCCACCCCTCAGCCCCACAGTACAACCAAGGCCCCATTCATTTCTCCCACACACATTCAGTCATTCAACAAATACATACTGAGCACCTGTGAGAGCCTGGCTGTGGGCTGGGTGCGGGGGCTGAGAAGGGCCCAGGGGCAGCAGGGGCAGTTCAGATCAGCCCAGCTCCAGGCCCAGCATCTGCCCCCCTCTAGCCTCCTCCGAGATTCAGCCACACCTCCCTCAGCCCTTGAAGGCACAGAGAACAGGGCTCTGTTATCCCAAAGACCTGGGTTGGCTATTTCCCTTACTACTGGCCCCCTGGGGACCTTGGAGAAGTTACATATGTCCTTGGTCTCAGGGCCCCCATCTGAAAAATGGGTCAAACACGTCCTTGTGAGGGTTAAGAAATGAAGCAAGTAAAGCCAGTACTCAGTATTCCACATGGCCAGGTCCCCATCTCTCCCTTCAGACCTCCCAGCACTCCTCCTCCCCCAGACACTGGGGACCCATGGCCCTCCTTCTTACCCTCTCATTTCCAGAATCACCAGGTTATTGCAAGGTCTTCCAGCACACCACCCTCCACTCCTGCTGCGTTATTTCTGACGTCTCCATCCAACCATACCCCTCTGTTCACCTCACTCCCTACACTCCCTTCTCTCCAACCCCATAGCGTCAACCTCCAGTCACATTCCCATCACAAACCCGACCCGACCTCTCCTGTACTTGAGACCCTTCCGTGGTGGTCCCGCCTTATGATCCGACCTTCTTAGCTCAGCCTTCAAGACCCCTGCATCCTGCAGTACGGGGAGGGCCGGCCTCTGCCTCTTCAGCCACGCTGACCTCTCACAAGTTGCCGGCTCAAGATTTGCCTCAAGTTCCAACACGCACCTGTGCGCAATCCTCCCGACGGCGCCTGTTTCCAGCGGTCCCCAAGCACCCGCCCCGGAGTCCCTGGCCTGGGGAAGGTGGGCGCCCACCGGAGCGCCCTCTGGGGGACTGATCTCGTGAGCAGACGGGAGGCTTCGGGAAGTGCGCATCCAGGTCTACGGCCGGACAGGGATAACCGCCTCAGCGCCCTGAGACTACCCCCGGTGCGCACTGGTCGGAAGGCCGGCACTCCGCGGGCAAGCCAGGAAGGAAGCGAAGGGTCAAAATGAGAATGCAGAGGGACCCAGCCTGGGTCCCAGACAGCTGAGCCACAGGCAGGGCGCGAGGTCGGAAACACGGGCACGATCCCTGCGCTGCGGTGCGTTTGGAGCCTGGTCCCTGACCCGGCTGCGGTCCCCGCCCGCCCTTTTCTCATCCCGCCGGCCCAGGCCCGACCCTCCGTGCTCCGTCCTGTGTCCGTGCTCCTGGCTCCCGGCCCTGTCTTCCCTGGTGCCCAGGCTCGCGGGCGTCCTGTCCACGCAGTCCCACCACGAGCCCCGGGAGAGGGTCCCCCCTCGCGGCCAGCCGCGTAGTTGGGAGGGCGGAGAGCTCACCGCGCTGGCTGGCGAGGAGTCCCAGGCAGAGCCACAGGCGCAGGCACAGCGCAGCGCCCCGCTGCATCTCCGGCTGCTGCTGCTGCTGC
Organism: Craseonycteris thonglongyai; assembly: GCA_004027555.1. Taxonomy (NCBI): domain Eukaryota; kingdom Metazoa; phylum Chordata; class Mammalia; order Chiroptera; family Craseonycteridae; genus Craseonycteris; species Craseonycteris thonglongyai. Next base: position 53,627 of record PVKE010003508.1, read on the forward strand.
TGCTGCTACGAGGGTCCAACCTGCAAGGCGGGCTGCTGGGGGATCCGCGTGTGAGCTTTGGAGAGGCATGGGGCGGGGGCGGGGCTCCGGGGGCGGGGCCAGGCAAGCGGACCGCCCCTCGCACCTCTCGGCTCGGTCCCCAGCCCAGGGGACTTCGAGACTCCTACGATGGAGCGTGCATCGCACTGAGGGTTGGAGGCTGGTCAGTGCGCTCTTGCGAGTCAACCGCTGCGCTTTGAGGCCTCCGGGGCAGCTGCCGGAGGTGGAAGAATGCAGGTAACACACGTGTTCGTTGTGCTCCTGGCGGCTAAGTTTGGACAAAGTGTGGCAAAGTGTATTTTTCAGTAATTTTCTTAAATCAGTAAATACTATGTTTAAAGTAAGAAAGAAAACAATAAATGTAAATTAAAAATAGCTGTATGTCCAATCTTTGAGAACATTGCACAGGCTTTGTCTTACCACCTACATGGTGTGGATGGCGGCTGTATGTACCCTTGGGCCAGGCATCCAGTATAACCCACCTTCACTCTGCAGGCACCGCCTCCTCTACATCTCCCCCAAATAATTGTGCTCTGAGCTCATTCATAAGTCCTTTTATCAGGTGACACTTTACTCTCTGACTTGGCAACCCTCCCATAGACTTCCTTTCTCTTTTCAGTTCTGTCTCTAAAATTTTTCTGTTTGAAAATGAATCCCAGGGGTCCTGGGGTAGCTCAACAGGTTGGGCTTTTGCTTCGTAACTATAAGGTCTGGGATCCAATCCTGGCCTGAATGCGCAAACCTATATGCTGAACAGCGGCACAACTGGTAACCACCTGACTGTGGCGAGGGTTCTCTCTCCCATGTGAGCATGGCCTCACATCCACTTGTGTGGAATGAAACAGTGTCACAACTAATGATGTACAACTATGGAGACTGCTCTGGGCCCTCCCCCTTCTCTCTCTCTCTCTGTCACCTTCTCTCAAACAATAAAATAAATCTTTAAAAAAATAAATTAAATTAAATAAAAATAAATCCTATGATGATGACTATCTCCCCTCCTTGTTTTTATTCTGCTTCATTCACACTTTTTACGTTTCCAGTAGGTTCATCTTTGTTAAAATCCAAGACCGGATTGTTGATAACAACCATTACTAACTCTCAACTACAAGTCTTACAAGTTGGAATCACAAATCAGTGGGGATAGTTTTGGTGATTTAATAAATAAAGTGGGAGAAAGTAGGCAACCAAATAATAAATGAAGTTAATTTTTTTCTTGCCCATCTTTTGATTTTCTCCCAAATTTTTGTAGTTTAAAAAATTTTAAAGTTTGTATGAGATGTTTACACACCTTAAGGCAAAAACCTACATGTCTACCCCCCAGATGAAGAGATAGAATGGCCCTGGAATGTCAAAAGTCCCCTTTTCTCATCACAAACCCCTCCCTAATCCCCAAATCCTGGCTTTCTCATCCCCTGCTTTTTAAAGTCATTTTACTACCCAAATATATGTTTTACTTAAACCTCATTTCAATGGATTCATCCCATATATATTATTTTGTTTGACATCTTTGGTGAGATTCCTGTGTACTGCTGTACTCACTTACATCTCACTCATTTTCATCACTGCATAGTCTTCCACTGGGTGAAAACAATTTATTTGTCCATCTACTGTACTGTTGATGAAAGTTTGGGTTGTTACCAATTTCCAGTGTTTGTTGCTATGAACACTCTTGCATAGGTTACTTGGTGTACATGTGCCCTGTTCTCTAGGGTATGTGTCTAGGAATGACATTGCTAGGTCATAGAATGTGTATCTTCACCTTTGTAGATGGTGCCAACTAGTTTTTCATAATTTGTACCATTTTGCATTCCATACCAGTGTAATGAAGTATCTTGTGCTCTACATCCCCACTGACACAGTATTGTCAGTTTTGATTTTTAAAATTTAGGGAAGCCGGGATGGCTCAGTGGGTTAAGCGCTCACTTTGCAGCCCCGGGGACCAGGATCAAATCCCGGTCCCGGCCCGTGTGGACCCATATGCTGAACAGGGGAGTGCCCCCAGTTCAGTTCTCATGGGGGCAAGACCCCAGCCCAGTTCCTGCCCTGTGCAGCCCCGCCCACCTGTGGAGTGAAACTATGTGGAAAAACCAATGATGTACAACTATAAAGACTGTTCTGGGCCCTCTCCCTTCTCTCTGTCTCTGTCTCTGTATCTCCCTCTCCCTCTCTCTGTCAAAAACAATAAAAATAAATCTTTAAAAAAACAAAACAAAACAAAAAAACATGGTCAGTTCTTAATTTGTCATCTTGATAATTGTTTCTTAAGTTACAATTGTTCTTTGTATGCTTTTTCCTTCTTTTATGTCTTTTTCTTTAAATTGAATTTTTTCTTTTATATAGTTTCATTTTGGGGAAGCCGGGATGGCTCAGTGGGTTAGGCGCTCACTTTGCAGCGCCGGGGACCGAGGATTGAATCCCGGCCCCGGCCGGCCCGTGCGGAACCATATGCTGAACTGGGAGCTCCCCTAGTTCAGTTCTCTCTCTGTCTCTGTATCTCTTTCCCTCTCTCTCTCCTCTGTCAAAATACATAAATAAATAAAATATATACTAAAAAAAAAAAAGACATTTATATAGTTTCATTTTATTGCCTTTGTTGGATTATTAGCTATACTCATCTCTGTTTGTTTTCTGACCTTAGAGATTGCTCTATGGTTTATTTAACTTATTTATTTAACTTATTTAACTCATACTAGCTTTCCCTCAAGTGATAATGTTCTACTTCCTGCATTATATAAAATCCTTACAGTAGATTCCCTCCATTCTCCCATCTCAGTTTATAAGTTACTGTTGCCATTCATTTCACTGGTACATATAAACTCCACAGTACAGTGTTATTACTTTTGCCTAAGCAGTCACTTATCTTTTAAAGACATTTAAATAATGAGAAAATTATTGTATATTTATCATTTCTGATCTCATATTTTCATCAGGTATCCTTTTCTTTTTGTTTGGAGGACTTTTAACATTTCTTTTAGTTGGGTCTGCTAGTGATGAATTCTTTCAGCTTTTGTTTGTTTAAAAGTTTCATTTCTTCTTCTGGGATTCTGGTTACAAGAATATTAGATCATTCAATATTGTCCCAGAGTTTCCGGAGACTCTCTACATCATGTTTTAGCCTTTTTATTTTTAAAAAGTTGTGGTAAAATGCACATAACAGAAAATTTACCAAGTTAACTATTTTTTTTTAAAGATTATTTTATTGTTTGAGCAAAGGTGTGAGTGAGTGAGAGAGAGAGAGAGAGAGAGAGAGAGAGAGTGAGAGAGAGAGAGAAGTGGGGAGGCAGAGCAGTCTCCATAGTTGTACATCATTAGTTATGACATAGTCTCATTCCACAAAGGAGGATGTGGGGCTGCACAGGGAGGGAACTGAACCAGGGCCTCCCACATGGGAGGGAAGAACCTTCACTGCAGTGCCATCCCCAGCAGTTCTCAGTTGAGCAGCATTTCAGCATATGGGGTTGCATGTGCCAGGGCTGGGAATCATAACCCCGATCTTGATTGCGAGGCAAGCATTCAACTACCAAGCTATCCTAGCATCCTCACCTTATCCATTTTTAAGTGTACAGTTTAGTGGCATTAGGTAGACTTACATTGTTGTGCAACCATCATCATCATCCACCCCAGAAATTTCATCTTGCAATCCTGACACTCTGTTCCCATTAAACAATAACCCCTGTTCTCCTTCCCCCAGTCCCTGGCAACCACCACTGTACTTCCATCTGTATGAATTTCACTATTTATTTTTTATTTATTTTACTTATTTTTATTTTTGAACTGAGCTGGGGGCCTCACTGCATTCGGGAAGCACACCCCAGTTCAGCATGTGGGTGTGCACAGGCTGGGGCCGGGATTCGATCCTTGGTCCTTGGGGCTGCAAAGCGAGCGCTTAACCCGCTGAGCCATCCCGGCTTTCCCAAATTTCACTATTTTAGGTACTTCATGTAAATGGAATCATACAGTATTTGTAATTTCATAACTGATGTATTTCACTTAGCATGATGTACTTAGTGTGCAACCATGCAGCATATTAGAATTTCCTATCTGTTAAAGGCTACATAAGATTTCATTGTTTGTAAAAGCACATTTTGTGTAGCCATTCATCTCTCAATGCATATTTGGGTTGCTTCTACCTTTTGGTTATTGTGAATAATACTGCTATTAACATGGGTGTACAAAAATCCCTTCAAGTCCCTGATTTAAATTCCCTTGGGTATATACTTAAAGGAATTGCTAGACTATACAGTAATTCTATTTTTAACTTTTAAAGAAATTTCCATAGTTTCCACAATAACTGTACCTTTTTACACTCCCACCAACAGTGTACAAGAGTTCCAATTGCTCCACACCCTTGCCAACACTAGTTATTTTCTGAATTTTTTTCCTGATAGTAGTCATCCGAAGGAGTATAAGGTAATCTTTTTGTGATTCTGATTTGCATTTCCCCAATATTGCTGATGTTGAGCATATCTTCACATGCTTATTGGCCATTTGTACATCTTTGGAGAAATGTCTATTCAAGTCCTTTGCCCATTTTTTAAATTAGGTTGGTTTTTATCCCTTTTAGCTATTTTTCCTAGTGTGTTTCAGTTGAATAGTTTCTACTTTTCAAGTTCCCTGGTTTTTTCCTTTGTTAACCTGTAATTAAGCACTTCCAATGAATTTTTCACTTCTGCTATTATAACTTTTAGCTCCAAGATTCCATGTTATCTTTTTATATATCTTTTATCTTAATGTTTATTATGTTCATTTGTTTTTTTTTAAAATTCTTCAACATATTTACAACTGCTTTAAAGTCATCATCTGCTAATTCCATCATCTCTCTTGTTATGGTTTAAAATTTTTTTTTATTTTCTGTTGACTGGTTTTTCTCTTGGTTTTGTGTCACATTTTTCTGCTTCTTTGCCTAATAATTTTACTGGATATTGGACATTTTTAACATTACACTTATCAATGTCTGGGTTTATTATATTCCTTCAAAGGGTACTAATAGAGTAGACTCTCCATTAACCGGAGCTCAAGCCAGTTGCTTGAGTTTCGGTTAAGGAGAGTCTACTTACATTTATCCAACATCTACCAATCCCCACGGGTGCCGGTTAACTGAGAGTCTACTGTATTTGTGCTAGCAAAGAGTTCACTTACTTGTAGATCAGCTTGTTTCTTTTGAAATTTATTTTAAAGCTTTGTTGTAGCAATGTGGCACCCTCTTATTAAGGCTTTATTCTTTTGGGGTTTCTACTGACTGCCTCTGGTATGCAACAAGGTCTCTCCATTTTGATGGTTCCTTCTAGCACTTTTTGAGTACTTGGAATTTCTCAGCCTATAGACCTTTGCCCAGTCTCTTGGAATTTTGTCTTGTGCAACTGCAAATATATCTTAGCATGCAGCAAAAATACTTGAAGTGACTCATTTTCAGATTCTGGAAGGCTTTTTCTGTATAACTCAATCTTGTCATATACCCTGTACCAAAAATTCCAGCTTCCCTAGCCTTTCCAATTCTAAGGTCTGTTATCTCAACTCATTAGGTCTACCAGGCTTGATTTGGGTTTGCTCTCCCTGTGCCATGATCCAGAAAACTGAAAAATTTGTAGGGCACACCCAGTCAGAAAGTTGAAATATATGTAGGAATCATCTGGTATGTTGTCCTATATCTGAAAAGCATTGTTTCATATGGATTTGTCCAGGTTTCTAGCTGTTTGTGGAGGAGGGAAAAATTGTGATGATAAAAGTGGAAGTCATCTCATTTTGGTTGAATATGCATTTGTATGTATTTTGGTTATTTGGATGTTCTCAATGTTGAAGTATGTTCAAATCTTTTTTTTTTAATGGCTTCCCAAAGAGTTATGAAATACAAATTTTTACATATCACACTAGCAGGTAAACTTCCTCAAGAAGTAAAAAATAGGAGTCACCTAATATTTCATATGTCCAGACATCCTCTGTTTGTTCTGTCTCAGTGTAATTATTCTCACAGATTTGGATATATAAGGGAAAGGATGTTAAATGCTTTTAGAATGGTTTTCAGTGAAGAAACACATTGTCAATAGTATTTATTATGGTTTGTATATGTTGATAGTTATTCAGCTTATCCAAACCATATGTAGTTACTACAATATTATTGACTATATTCCCTATGCTGTACATCCCGTAAATATTTTGTAACTATAATACCAATTTGTATCTCTTAATCTCTTTCCCTTTTTTTACCCATCCCTCCACTGCCACCACCCACTATCTAATCTGGCAGCCATCAGTTTGTTCTCTATATCTATGAGTTTCTGTTTTGTTTGTTGGTTTGTTTTGTTTTTTAGTTCCACATATAAACAAAATCATACGGTATTTGTCTTTCTCCATCTGGCTTATTTTGCTTAGCATAATACCCTCTAAGTTTTTACATGTTGTTGCAGATGGCAAGATTTCATTCTTTTTTATGGCTGAGTATTACTCCATTGTATATATTTACCACCTCTTCTTTATCCATTAATCCATTGATGGAGACTTCCATATCTTGGCTATTGTAAATAATGCTGCAACAAACAGATGGATACATATGTCTTTTTGAAGTAGTGTTTTGGGTTTCTTCAGATAAATACCCAGAAGTGGAATTTCTGGGTCTTTCCTTGTTTCTTGTTATAGCCTTTGTTTTAAAGTCTATTTGTCTGATATAAATATTGCTGCTCTTTTTTTTTTTTTAATTTTAATTTTCATGAAATATCTTTTACCAGGCCATTGCTTTCAATCTGTGTGTCTTTTGATCTGAAGTGAGTCTCTTGTAGACAGATTAGGTAAAGGTCCTGGTTTGTTCTCCATTCAGCCACCATATGTCTTTTTTTTTTTTTTTTTAAGATTTATTTATTTTTTGAGAGAAGGTGAAAGAGTGTGAGAGAAAAAGGAGGGAGGGCCTAGAGCAGTCTCCATAGTTGTACATTAAAAGTTGTGACATGGTTTTATTCCACACAGGTAGATGTGGGGCCACTTGGATTGGGAACTGAACCGGGGCCTCCTGCATGAAAGGTGAGAACCTTCACTGCTGAGCCATCCAGTGTTTGTGCTGCAGTTCAGCATATGGCATTACACAGGCTGGGGCTGGGAATCAAACCCCAGACCTTGTGATTGTGAGGCAAAAGCTCAACCACAGAGCTATCATGGTATCCCCCATCATATGGCTTTTGATTGGAGCATTTATTTACATTTAAAATAATGATTGATAGATATATAGTGATTGCCATTGTATTACTAATATTTTTCCTCCCCACCCTCCTCTTCCTCTTCTTCCTCCTTCTCCTTCTCTCTCCAGGCCCTTTAATTTTTCTTATAATGCTGGTTTGATGGTCATGAACTCCTTTAGCTTTTTCTTTTCTGAGAAGTTCTTTATCTATCTTTACTTTTACATCACTTTGAATATTTTGTACCGATTCCTTCTTGCCTGCAAAGTTTCTGTTGAGAAATCAGCTGAGAGTCTTATGGGAACTCTATTGTAGGTAACTAATTGCTTTTCTCTTGCTGTTTTTAAGATTCTCTCTGTCTTTAAACTTTGCATTTTAATTGTGATGTGTCTTGGTGTGGGCCTCTTTGGGTTCATCTTGTTTGGGACTCTCTGTGCTTCCTGGGTTTGTATATTTATTTCCTTCACCAGCTTAGGGATGTTTTCAGTTATTTCTTCAAATAAGTTTTCAATTTCTTTTTTTTTAAAGATTTATTTTTATTGTTTTTGATAGAGAAAGAGGGAGACAGAAAGAGACAGAGATAAGGGGGAGGGCCCAGAGTAGTCTCCATAGTTGCACATCATCAGTTTTCTACATTGTTTTCATTCCACAGGTGGGCGCAGGACTGCCCAGGGCAGGAACTGAGCCGGGGGCTTCCTGCATAGGAAGCTTGCCCCAGTGAGAACCAAACTGGGGGCACACCTCAGTTTAGCATATGGGTCTGTATGGGCCGGAATTCGATCCTTGGACCCCAGAGCTGCAAGATGGGTGCTCATCCCGCTGAAACATCACGGCATCCTTAAGTTTTAAATTTCTTGTACTCTCTGTTCTCTTTCTGGTGCCCCTATGATGCGAATGTTGGTATGCTTGATATTGTCCTAGAGGCCTCTTAAGCTTTCCTCATTTTTAATTTTTATTTTCTGTTCTGATTGGGTGTTTCCTGCTACATTATCTTTCAAATCACTAATTTGATCCTCTTCTTCATCAAATCTGCTCTTGATGTCCTTCAATGTATTTCAGTTATTGTATTCTTCATTTCTGACTGGTTCTTTTTTGTTTTCTGTCTCCATTTTTGTTTCCTATCTCTTCATTAAACTCCTCACTGAGCATTCTTATAATCAATGTTTTGAACCCTGCATCTAGCAGATTGCTTGTCTATGTTTTGTTTAGTTCTTTTTCTGGAGCTTTGTTCTATTCTTTTATTTGGAACATATTTGTTTACATGTCTATCTCTATGTATTAGGTAGAGCTGCTATGTCTCTTGGTCTTAGTAGAGTGGCCTTATGTATTAGGTGTCTTTTGGGGCCCAGTGGCACAGTCTCCCTGGTCTCCTGAGTTGGGTATTCCAGGAGTATCCCTTGTATGGGTTGTGTGCCCCCTTGTTGTAGTTGAACCTTGGTTGCTGTTTGCACATTAGTGGAAAAAATCTACCCTCAAGCTGATTGGTTGAGGACTGGCCATGACTACAGTGGTAGAGTTGTTGTGCAAGGGCTGACCTTATGGAGCAGGATTCACTTTAGCAGACTCTTGTGCCTGCTGAGTCTGTCCTTTAAATGTGTCATTTGTGGAGGTGGTTAGGTAGTGCTCTGTTGAGGTCTGAAGCTGGCCACTGGGTGTATTGGTTCTAGGGCCTCCATGGATGGCTGCTGGTACAGGCCAAGTTCAGCCACTGCCTGTGCCTTGCCTGGGGCCACTTGGTATCAGCTAAAAAGAGATATTCAGGTGGTTTCCACTTGTGCTGGGCTTGGAGGTACCTCAGGGAGTCTAAGCCATGAACCAAGGCCAGTTGCTGCTAGTGCCAAGCTTGGGGCTGCTTAGCAAGGGACACACTGAGGCCAGATGCTGCTTATTTGGTGTTTGTGAACCTTTGAGAGATTTTATGAAAGTTTACAGCATGAGCCAAGACAGGCCATTTGCATGGAAAAGCTGATGGAAGTAGTTTGGGTGGGCCCACAAGTTGACTGAGGTAGCATCTCAGGGAATCACCAGGGCAGGGTGAATGGTGTTAGCTAGGTTTATGGAGACTCAGATGTAATGCCAACTTGCACCTGCAGGCTGGGTTGGGGGAGATCTCAACAAAAGAACAATGGTTTCTAGCATTTCTGCTGGGAAAAAGCTACCTCTTTAGCTCTCTCTCTGGAGTCAATTTAGTTCCTCTCCCTCTGTTCCCGGTGCCTTTTGAGCTGCTGACCCAGTGCTGGATCTCAGAGTGAGTGAGTCCATCAGAGAGTTAGTTAGTATGTGGGTCCTTTAAGAGGAGCTCCTGGAACTCCAGCTTCCCTTGTCTCTCAGCCACAATGCCCACTGGTTTTCACAGTCAGAAGTTATGGGGACTTCTCTTCTCTATACTGGGACCCTGGGCTGGGGAATGTGATGTGGAATTGGGACCCCTTGCTCTTCAGGGGCTACCTCCTCAGTGCAGATATCCCTCCCAATTTATAATGGTCACACGTGGGTTTGGGACCAGTCTATATAGCATTCATTATAGGACATCTGTTCAGCTAGACTTCAGGCGATTCTCAATGATGGTAGTTCTGTAGTTCAGTTATGATTTTGATGTGGTTATGGGAGGAGGCAAGCACAGTGTTTACCTACTCTGCTATCTTGACCAGAACCCAGATGTCTGTTCAATTTGGCCTATTTGCTATTTGATTCTTTTGTTAATCTATAGGAGAAGTCTTCATGTATTTTGGATACAAATCCTTTGATGGACACATGCATTACAAAAGTTATCTACCCAGTGACTTGTCTTTGCATTATTTTAGTGCTGTCCTAATAAATGGAAATTATTATTCTTTATATAGTTCATTTCATAATTTTTTCCTTTTGTGCATAATCTTTTTGTGTTCTATTCTAAAATATTACTGCTTACCCCAAAGTCATAAAGATATTTTTCTCTACTTTTTTTTCAATGTGCTCATTTTCCTTGCAAGTTAGACTGACAATCCATCTAGTATTAATTTTTGTGTATGATGTAAGATAGGTATTAATACCTATCAATACCACATTTTTATCATGTTATTAAATTGACTTGGTATAATTTATTGAAATAGCTAGTCATTCCCCACAGTATTGCCAAGGTATATTTATCATAAACCTGTCACCTTATATGGATGGGTCTATTTCTGGACTGTTATACTTCATTTGTCTACTTGCCTACTCTTGTCTCCATTACACACAGTTGTAATACCATGGTTTCATAATAACTTAATATTTGGGAGTGTTAGTCCTTGAAATTCGTGCTTCTTTTTCCAGAGTGTCTTACTTTTTATTAGCTCTTTGCATTTCCATATTAATTTTAGAATCAGCTTGGTAATTTTCTGAAATGAAAAATCTATTATAACTTTGATTGGAATTACACTGAATGAACTTGAAGGAATTACCATCATAACACTTTTTAATCATGAATGTGCTATGTCCAGCCATTTATCTAGTTTATCTTTTATTTTCATATATAATGTTGTGTAGTTTTGATTTGCTATTTTTTATTAAAATTCATAACTTTCTCTAATTTTGAGAATAATTTCTGTTTTGAACCATGGGTTATTTAGAAATATATTGTTTAATTTACAAATGCTTGGGGATTTTCAAATTACCTTTGATTTCTAGTTAAATTTGCCTGTGATCAGAGAATATATTCCCACTAAGTTTAATCCTATAAAATTTACTAAAAGTTTGCTTTTGGGCTCAGCACATGGTCTATCTTAGAATTAATATACTTTAACGGTTGTTTAGTGCAGCATGGTAGTATACAGGGCACCTAAATAAAATTAGTTAATCATGTTCAAATCCCCCATCTTTAATTTTTCATTTGTTTTCTTGTTCTATTGCGGAAAGCAGCATGTTAAAATTTTAACTTGTTATGCCAGGATAGCTCAATAGGTTGAGCGCTTGCCTTGCAACTAGGAGGTCTGGGGATTGAATCCTGGATGCAGATTGAAATGAAACTGTCACAACTAATGATATTCAAGGGTGGGGATTGCTCTGGGCCCTCCTCCCTTCTCTGTCTCTCTCTCTTTCTTTCTCTCTCTCTCTCTCTCACACTTCTCTCAAACAATAAAATTAATATTTTTTTTAAAATTCGAAGTATAATTTGGGTTTGTCAATTTTTCTCTTATATTTGTTAATTTTTGCTTTATATAATTTGAATGTATATTATTATTTATGAATTTGCTTTCCATTGGGTTGATTAAGTGCTTTTATTTTGCTTTTCAACAGATTAATCAATTATTTTTTATTGTTACACCTTTTTTTTCTTCTATTAATGTGGTTGATTGCAAAGATAACCATCACCCTAATAAAGACTAACTGGAACTTTAAACAAACATAATCAGTTGGTGGGAGTTGGTCTATGGGAGGATCTGGGGTTTATGGAAGTTCTCACACTCTACATAATCATGAGGAACCCAGGAAAAACTCTGTTTATAACAAAGCTCTATGGTTCTAACACACACACCCCTTCTCTTTTCTTCCTTTTCCTTTTATAAATATCTCTCCATTTTGGTATGCAAGCCAGAATGTGCACATGGCCCACCATGTCTGCATGCACTTGGTTGCAACCCTTTGTGTTTTTTGAATAAATCCTTGTTGGTGATGAAACACATCATTAATATTATTTTTCAGCCAACAACCTTGAAATTTTGCCTGTAGCCATGCCCCATACAATGTGACTTGGCAGTTCCTTTTTTCAGTTTTATGTATTTTGATAGAATATTATTAGGGATATGCATATTTAAGATTAATATATTTTCAGGGAAGGTGGGATGGCTCAGTGGGTTAAGTGCTCACTTTGCAGCCCTGGCATCTGAGGATTGAGATCTGTTCAGACCTATATGCTGAACTGGGGTGTGCTTCTCACATTGGAGACCCCCATTTGGTTCTCACTGGGGCAAGCTTCCCATGTGGGAGGCCCTGTGTTTGACCCCAGCTTGCAGGGGCATGCCTCCCATGCAGGAGGTCCCAGGCCCCGTTCCACCCTGCATGGCCCCCACCCACCTGTGTGGAATGAAACTGTAGAAAACTGATGATGTGTAACTATGGAGACTGCTCTGGGATTGTCCCCTTCTCTTGGTCTCTCTCTGTCTTTGTCTCTCTGTCAAAAACAATAAAATAAATCTTTTAAAGATGTAATATATTTTTTCGTTGAATTGACCCTTTCAGTTGTATGTAATGTTTTTAACTTTTATGTCTTATAATGTGTTGTAACTTAAAGTCTACTTAGTCTGACATTATAACCAAAACAGCTTTCTGTTGGTTATTATATATTTGGCCCATCTTTTACCATCATTTTATTTCCAACCAATAGTCAATTATGTTGTAATTCAACATATGTATTCCTGAAAATTATTATATCACTCAAAATATCACAATAAAAAGCATAGAGCATATGGAGAAAATGAGACTAGTGACACAACACTCAAAACTTTCACCAGCAACATGTTAAAAAGAAAGGTGGAAACTTAGTAAAAGTGCTAACACAGATTCTATTTCTGGCATGGCAACGTAAGGAGCTATATGGAAACTGGCAAAAAATTATTTTAAAACTATCATTGAAAGTCTCTGGAAATTGGGGTGCTGGGATAGTTCAGTGGTTGAGTGCTTCCCTCGCAATCATGAGGCCCAGGGTTTGATTCCTGGCTCTGACTTGTGTAAACCCATATGCTGAACTGCAGGGCAACTGTAACCACCAGGATGGCACGGTAGCAAAGGTGTTCACTTCCCATGAGGAAGGACCCCAGTCTGGTTCCCACAATGCATGGCCCCACATCCACCTGTGTGAAATGAAATCATGTCACAACTAACAATGTACATACAACTATGGTGACTTCTGTGGGCCCTCCTCTTTCTCTCTCTCACCTTCTCTCAAAACAATAAAATAAATCTTAAAAACAAAAACAAAAACAAAAAAAACAAGTCTCTGAGAATAGTTCTAAAGGCACCCAGAAAAATGAAGAAACATTTATTCAGAAAAAAAAGCTACTAAAACTCAGTAAGAACAGTGAGTCTATAGCAACTGAAACACAACCTGCTCCTTCCTTCTACTCCTTTAGCTCAGGGTGATAGAAACTCTATTCTAGACAAGTGTAGCCAAGAACACAGGCCACCCTTTCTTCCAGCTCTCAATTGGAGGCAACATGGTATCTTTCCAGGAGGGGCAGGGCATCAGCATTTCTCATTCTGCCCCTGGCTAACCATTGCAGAGGTTAAGTTGTGGGTAAGTGCGGCCAAGAGGTGGGGCTCCTGTCTTCTGTCCAGGCCCCAGTCATGGACAGAGGTTCTACCTTGGGTATAGGGCCTGATTCTCCTCACCAAACTAATATGCAAAGCAGAGGACCCATAACAAGACATGCAAGCCAAGAAACCAGAGACTGCAGCTTCCTATCTTTTATGGAGCATCCAGATCCTAAAGCAGGTGTTTTCCTCAGAGAGAAGCATGCCACTGTCCCTGTTCCCATATCAAGAGGTGTGGCTCAGAGATTTTGCAAAGAGGGAGAGGTAGGTAAAAAACAGAGTACTTTGAAACTCTTCCAAAAAGAACTGAGTATATTTTCAACAGAAATTAGAAATATTCAAGCCTAAGGGTATGCTTGAAAACAATAGATATTATGATGAAAAATGATAAAAGGGGATAGTAGATTTATTAGAGATATATAAGCTAAACCATAGGGTGCTTAGTTTACCACAGAGCATGAGGAAATGAAACAGCTAAGAGGCCTCCCAAAGCCAGAACAAATCTCAAACACTGATTTCAAATTCCATTCCTGTAAAAGAGCCCAAATTTAATTTAATCAATCTGTGCGGCAATTTCAGCCCCTAGGCATTGTAACAATAGAGCAGTCAGTCAACAATTAGTGGAGCTTAACATCTGGGTGTGGGCAGGAAGAGACAATCAAAGAAGCCAAAATCGCTGTCATCCCAGGATGACTGCACATGCTCAAGGTTGTACCTGCCAAGAGCAACATAGGCTTCACACTGATGGGAGAAATTGATGTCACTAAAATAATCTAGTGAATCACTAAAGAGATAAACAATAAATCACAACAAATAGTCCTGGGGAAAGGGAAGGTAAAGATCAGTACCCAGAATTGCTACAATATATTACCTAAATGCCTTGTTTTCAACAACATTATAAAACATGCAAAAGACCAGGAAAGTCTGACCCATACATGGAGGAAAAGTATCAGGCAACAGAAGCTTACTGTGAGAAAGACCAGGTGTCTGATTTAACAAAGACTTCAAGGTAGTCATAAATATGTTCAAGAAACTACACTAAACCATGCTTAAAGTAAAAGAGGTATGATGACAATGCCTAATTAAAGAATATCAATGAGAGGTATAAATGATGATAAAGAATCAAATGAAAATTCTAGAGCAGAAAAAAATAATAACTAAAATGAAATTTTCACTATAGTAGGCTTAACAGTAAATTTGAACTACAGGAGAAAGAATTAGTGAACTTGAAGATAGACATATGAAAACTATGTAATCTGAAGAACAGAGAGGAAAAAGAATGAAGAAAAATAAACAGAGCCTCATAGAAATGTGGGACAGGGGAAGCCAGGTTGATTCAGTGGGTTGAGCACTTGCATTGCAGCCCCAGGGTCCGAGGATTGGGTTCCAGTCCTGGTTCTGGCCCGTGCAGGCCCATATGCTGAACTGGGGTGTGCGTCTCACCCTAATTAGGCTTTGCTGGGGTGAGCTTCCCATGTGGGAGGCCCCCGGTTCAGTTCCCACCCAGAGCATGCTTCTCATGTGGGAGGCCCTTAGCTCACAGGGGCATGCCTCTTATGCAGGAGGCCCCTGATCTGGTTCCCACCCTGTGTGGCCCTGCACCCACCTGTGGAGTGAAACTATATGAAAAACTAATGATGTACAACTATGGAGACTGCTCTGGGCCCTCCCCCTTCCCTGTTTCTCTGTTTCTCTCTCTGTCAAAAACAATAAAATAAATATTAAAAAAAAAAAAGAAATGTGGGACATGATTAAGTGCACAAACATAGATGTAATGAGAGTACCAGAAAGTTAGGAGACAGTGAAAGCAAAAAAAAGAAGAAGAAGAAGAAGAAGAAGAACCAATGGCTGAAAATTCCCCAAATTTGAAGAAAAACTTTTAATCTTCACATTTGAGAAGCTTGATGAATTGCAAATAGGAAAGTACAAAGAAATTTACAAGCTGACACATTTTAGTAAAAGTGCTGAAAGACAAAGACAAAAAGAAAGTCTTAAAGCAGCTAGAGAAAAATGAATCATTACTTACAAGGTAACCCCAGTAAGATTAAAAGCCAACTTCTTGGGGAAGCCGGGATGGCTCAGTGGGTTAAGTGCTCACTTTGCAGCTCCGGGGACCGAGGATCGAATCCTGGCCCCGGCCCGTGCGGAACCATATGCTGAACTGGGAGCTCCCCCAGTTCAGTTCTCTCTCTGTCTCTGTATCTCTCTCTCTCTCTCTGTCAAAAATAAAAATGAATAAAATTAATTAAAAAAAAGAAAAAATTTAAAAGCCAACTTCTTGGCAAACAATGAATGCCAGAAGGCATTTGGGTGACATATTCAGTGTTCAGAGAAAAAATGTCAACCAAGAATCCTATGTCCAATAAAATTTTCTTTAGAAAATGAAGCATAATAGATATTCCTAAGTAAACGAGAACTAAGAGAATTTGTTGCAAGATAACCCACCTTACAAAAAAATACTAAAAGAAGTTCTTCAAACTGGAAGCAAATGATCCCAGACAGTAATTCAATCCAAATGGAAAAAACAAAAAACAAAAATCAAAACAAACAAACAAACAAAAACACCAGTAAAGGGAACTATTAATATAAAAGACAGTATGAATCTATATTTCTTTTTCTTTCCACTTCTAAAAGATATAAAAGACAATTGTATAAAAGAGTATGTGTTGGGCCTTTAACATATAGAAATGCTTTATATTTAAATAATAGCAAAAAAGAGGAGCATGAGGTCAAAGCTGTTTGGACTAAGAAAATGACTCCAGAGGACAACCTGAAGCCACAGAAAAAAGTGAGAAGAACCATACATGGTAAATAATAAGGCTAATATGACAAAAGCTATAACTAGGTACTGTTCTTTCCTCTCTAAGTTTCTTTAAAAGACATAAAATTATGTAGTTATAACAATGCATTGTATTTGTAATATAAATAAAATATGTACACAATAATATCACAAAAAGGGGGGAAATAGAATAGAGATATACATTAGTAATGTTTCTATATTTACTGGAATTAAGTTAGTGTAAATATGAGAAAATTCTGATTGAATCACTTAGGAAATAACAAAAATAGTTAAAAAATTATTAAATATATTAAAATATTACAGAAGAAAATATTCACTGACTGCAAAAGAAAATAGAGGAGTAGAACAGAAAAGACATGAGACATAGAGTACAAAAATATAAGATAGCAAATATAAATCCATCTATATCAATAACATTAAATGTGAATGGATAAAATAATCAAAGATAGAGATGATCAGACTGTACAAAAACAAGATCCAACTATATGCTGTCCACAGAAGATACATTTTAGATTCAAAGACACAAAAAGCTTGAAAGTAAAAAGATATGAAAAAAAAAAAAGATATAGCACACAAACAGCAACTATAGGAAAGCTGGAGTGGCTATAAAATTGTTGGACAAAATAGACTTTAAAACAAATGATGTTACCAGAGATAAAGAGAAAAATTTTATAATAATAAAAACATAAATTCATCTGGAATATTTAACAATTATAGATGCATATGCACAAGAGAGTGTTAATATACATGAATCAAAAACATACAGCAATAAAGGGAGAAATAGACTATTAACTACAAAGTTAGAGACTTTAATGCCTTACTTTAAAAAATGGATGGAACAGAACAACTAAAATGGCAATGTGAGAGGCACTCCTGGAAAACTCCCCTGGAGGTTACAACAAATAGAACTATTATAATTCAATGAAGGATTTCCTACTCAATGCACAAACATAGCTAAGAGACCCTTTGTCACATGGAGATACCTGCAGGTGGGCAAAGAAGGGCAAACTGAGGCGAAAGGAAGGGGATAGTGAAGAAACAAGTTGTGTGTGGGTCCTTGCTTGAAGCTCTCAGGTTGTGGGGGAGGGAGGAAGAAGAAGGCAATAGGTGAGTATTCTGGACCTCACTCAGTCAGTGGGACAGAGAAAAAGAAAAAAAGCTCAGAGGATCAGACTATGAGACACTGCAACCAGACCTCATTTTGGCCCCAAAAGGTGCAGACACTGGTGCCTCAAGATGCTGCAGCCTGACCTCACTCTGGTTCTGAGAGAAGGTGAAGCAATGTGGGGAGGGGGAGAGCAGTAAGAAGCCACACACAGCCTGACCTCTCCAGCTGGGAAAGAGGAGATGAGGGACTAGCAAACAAGAAAGTGATCCCAAAGCTCAGGGTGGACACCTCAGGGCAAATCAAAAACAGAAAAGCATAAGTCTGCACTACCCATGCTGCCCTCAGTGCCAAGCAGAAAGCAAAGGCATGAGCCCTGGTTGCACTCCCCCATCTGCCCTTCCAGACCTCTGACTGCCCCCTGCCCTCCTCCTGGTATTAGCAATGAGCCCCAAAGAAACTGTAGCAGTGAGTGTCAGGTTAAGGAGCAGCATATCTACAAACAGAGAGGCTGCCAGAATGAGGAAACAAAGAAATACATCTCAAAAGAAAAAAGCAGAAAACCATCAAAAATGAGATGGAAGCAAACAACCTATCAGAGACAGAGCTCAGAACATTGGTTATAATGATGCTCAAGGCACTTGGTGAAAATTTCAACAAAGTGATAGCATAAAGAAGAACATAAGAGACCATTAAAAAAAAAAAAA
>PVKE010003509.1:0-71712 GCA_004027555.1 Craseonycteris thonglongyai
GAAAGCAACGCAGACCAGATAAACAGCAGGTGGGAAAAAGACATGATGAGCATTAGTCTCAGCACTAGTTGAAGTAATGGGGCCTATAGCTTAGCTTTCTCTAACCGTTTTCACAATGTTTGTACAACAGGGATTGGTAGACTTCCTGGAGAGTGTTGTACATTGTAAGAATCTTTGTCTTTATCACTAATTTCCTGCCCCCTCCCCCTTCCCCATAATCTCTAAGTATGTAAAAGCCTTTGCTCTGAGCTGCACAAAATCAGTCCTGTTGTTTGAATATGGCCGTGGATCTCGTTTGCTAACATGCGATTTTAGAAGATTAAAACTAGCCATAACCTTGAAGAGTTGGGTGTTCTCTCCTCAGGGAAAAGGTCAAGGCATCTTCCTTCGTGGTGAAATTCCAATACCCTAAGAGTGATCTGACATATGCAAATGGCAGGCTTAAACAGCCTCAGTTTATGCATTATTTCAGATTTTATTATCCTTTTTTTTTTTTTTTTCTTTTTGGCTAAGTAGGCTTTTAAAGGATAATATCACCTTGTGTTTTGAACCTGTATGATATTTTTCCCATGTCTGTGGTTACTGATGAGGATGTTGTTGAATTGTTGCTTAGTGTTGTGTCTTGTGTCACTCATTAGCAAAACTCCACCACGTGTTACCTTACGTGTAGGTCACTATGCTCTTCTCACTTCCAATGAGTACCTTAGTAAGGATGGGTGGTTAGCTGGTAATACTGCTGTAGCTTGTTCTACAACAAATCCTCTGATACATTTCCTTCTTCCCATCTCACTCCCCTGTCTCCACTTACCTGCTTTCCCAGAACTGAATCCTTCCCAGAAAATGATCACACAAACATTTACCCTAGATGTTGTTTTCTAGAATATCCAGACAAAAATCATAGCCCAAAGCACCTCTAACTGATACAAAGTCATATTAAAGAGAGGAAACAAGGATAAACTTAATGGGTAAATATAGCCCACAGAAGAGTAGAAATCTGAAGTGGGAGGCCAGGGCAAGCGATCAGATGTCAATACCCTCAATTCTCCTATTTTCCTTTTAGACGATTCTTAAAGTGGGAGGAAGTAGAAAAGTATAAATTGTTTGAGATGAAAGCCAGCAAAATAAGGGCTTGAGAGTACCACTTACAGTATTGAATTCCAGAAGAAAAGTGCCTAGCAGATTTCCCTGTGTTGTGATGGAGAAATCATATCATGGTTTGCTTAGGGAAACAGATATATCCTGCAGCTGGCCAGTTTTTCAAACCTTTCCTTATACAGTACAGCCAGCTACTTCTGAATGTTCATCAGAAGAGGCTGAAAGAACAGCCTCACTGGGCAGAGGACAGCCTACAGGGCAGACAAGAGTGAAAGCAATATGGCCGCAGTGCTGATGGCCAGGCAGCCCCATCTTGAGGCAACAACAAAAAGGGAGTCTGTGACGACCACCCTCCAACACAATAAAATGTTTTAAAATTCATTAACTATATGATATGCATGCATACTGAGAGTGAGAATACTTTGGAAGGTTCTGGGGCTTAACCTGTTCCCCGATACAGAAAAAATGCCAATATTTTATATTTAATACTAAATATTATTGATATAAATTTGCAGCAGGAACTTAAATGTTTTTCTATTTCTATTAAAAACTTACGGCAAAAAAAAAAATCTAGAACACAATTGTTTCTTTCTATTTCTCTTACTGTGCTTTTACATACAAAGATTTTTCTTCATTCTCTTTGGTAGACACTAAACACCATTACATTAGATTTAAACAAAATGTATCAAGTCAACAGAGAAATATGACAGAGCAAAAGCTTCTCCAAGTCAGTGAGAGATAAGCATACATTTCTGAGTTACTCTAAACATAAGACAGTTTTAAAACATGTAAAAGTTAAGAATAAATAAAGTATGGTCTAGGAAGTACAATAATTTTTATAAAATGCAGCCAGAATGGCTGTTTCTATAATAGCTATTGAATTTACAAACACAATTAAGGAGAACTGCTAGTCTCATGCATCAATTGGACTTGAAGCCTTTACTGAAAATTCCTATTAGTGTCAAAAGCAAGAAGTAGAAGCAATTCTTACTAACACTGTTAGGTTTTCTAATGTAAAGGGAAATAGAAGAAACATTTCTGTTGAATGTCTTTATGTGGTAATTTCTTAACAATCGTTACAGATACCGCATATCTGTAATGCTTATTCATTCAATATTCACTTCTTCATAAGAATGTATCATGCCAAAGGAGAAAACATAAATAGAATACACAAGTTAGGAAAAAATCCAAATATAATTAACATTTATTTTATTTTTTCATGTACGGTATTCCTATTCTGTTTTTATTCCCCCAAACTATTTTTTTTTGTTAAACTGTTGGTAAACTTGAAGAGGAATTTTATATTCTGATACTTGAATGTGTAGAATGGGGCTGAGAGGAAAGGAGAAGACCAGAAAGTGACTAATAAGAATGGTATAAAATCTAGATATAGAAAGCTAACTGGGGGAAATGAATAATGTGAAATATAGGAAAGAAATAAATGACACTGTTGCAGAAAACCGTTGACTGAGGAAACTCAAGTGGCATACCTAGATCAGGGAGAACACAGCTTTATTACACTGGCGGGCCCAGCAGGATAATTCCCAAAGACTGAGCCCTGATTGACGGGGGTCTTTTACTTTTATAGGGCCTATCATGGGGCTCGGGGATTGGTTAGTTTGAAAGTATGTAGGCAGGAAAGTTGCAGCCCTCAGGGGTCACCATTTTGGGTGGTGACTGGGGTGGGGGCACCATTTTAGCTCAGGTGGTGAATTTCCTTATATGGAATTTTCCCTATCAATACACTATGTAATATGTAATGGAAGAAATACCTTTGGTTTTCTATAAGTACATATATACAGTAATTCAAAGTTGAGCTAAGAGATGTCAAAGAAGTTCCCTGAATAGCTGACTTAAATTTAAATCAACTTTAACAGTTTTATTGTGTTTAATTAGAAGGCTTCTTTTTTCTTTTCCTTTTTTTTTTTTTTTTTGTAAAAGGGGCAATACAGTAGTGCCTTGAGGAAGATTCAATGCTTCCCTTAAGATATTTCTGTTAATTGGTTCAGTTAATGTTATTGGTCATTTAGAAAATTAAGCAAAATTTACTGTCCTGTCCTAAGACTGCTTTTCTATTTCGCAAAATAATTTTTTTTTTTGGAAAATTTTGTCCTTTTGAAACAGTTTGATTTTAACTATTAATTCTTTCTTCTATAATGTTTACCTTAAACTTTCTGTTGCATAAATTCAATTGATGCTGAATTTGAAAAATATCAAATGAGATGAGCCTCAGTGTTTTACGGTAAGAGAAAAAATGGCATGATAGTTTAATGCACGTGTAGCCCCTTAAAATAAAGATTTTGAAGAAAATGTTCTGCCTGACCTCTATGTCAGAGATGAGCCAGTGATACATCTCCTGTAAAATGCTTCATTTTTGTGCCTGACAGGTGTATAAATTGAGGTGATAATGAATATATAGTATATAGTGTGTGTGTATGTATGTGTATATATATATATGCATTTAAATAACTCTTAATTTTTCCAAAACATTTATGGGCCCACCTACAAAATAAAATATGGGTATGCTCATTCTACCGAAATATCAGAAATTACTTCTAGCATCTGTGGGACACTGGTTAGGTGACAGCTACAACCCAGAAATGAGAATTCTCTTTCAAGATGTGACCATAAGTAGTGCATTTGGACACCTGTCAGTGTGTGCTGCGTCTGCCAAGTTTTAGGATGAAATTTCATTGGGTAAAACTCCCAAATCCTGTGATATGACTGAAATGTTTTCCTCTCTGAATGCATTGGCTTCCGCGAGCTGTTAAAAGCACGTTGTATGTAGACAGAAGCCCAGAGCTGGGTCTCCCCTTAAAACACACCATGGTAGTACTTTTTGAGAGTGCTTCTGTCTCAGTTGGTTCCGGCTGCTATAACAAAATCACCACAGACTGGGGGACTTAAGCAACAAGCATTTATTTCTCACAGTTTTGGAGACCCAGACGTCCAAGATCAAGGTGTCGGTACATCTCCTCCTGTCTGGCACAAGCCCACTTTCTACTTTCCTAACTTTGCAAGCCATAACCTCTACAGAATATTTGCAAAGGTATATATCTGATAAAGGCCCCACATCCAGACTACACACAGAACACCTATTCAAATAAAAATGGGTAAATACCTGTAGAATTTACAAAAGACATATGATTAGTAAGCACTTTCACTTCCTCCCCGAAAATGTTGCTTAAAACCATTAATTACCAGAAAACTGCCAAGAAATATCAGTACACATCTATCGCAATGGCCAAAATTAAATGTCTGAAAATGACACATTTGAGAAAGAATGTAGAGCAACTGGAATTCCCTTATTCTGTGACCTACAATGTAAAGCATTACAGGAACTTCGTAAAACACATAAATAGGAGTTTCTTATAAATGCACAATTATCTATAAATGTAAACACCTATCATATGAGGCAGGAATTCTTATCTTTAAAGATCTACACAAGAAAAGAAAAGCATCTATCCACACACCATATAATGAAATTGCTATAGTAACTTGTTCACAATAGTTGCACACTGGGAACCAACTGAACATCCAATGGCTGGAAAATGGAGATGAATAAATTCTAGCAAACCCATGTAATGCAACTCCACTCAGCAATAAAAAGGAACAAAACACCCATACATGGAGCAACGTGGATGCATTAGAAGAAAATGAAATCTAGGAGCTTCCTAGTGTGATGGAAATACCAACAGTTCAAACTGTACACTTAGTATCTGTACATTCTATTCTACGTAAAACTTTACATCATAGAAAACAAATATTGAAGTCTGGTGTGCTAAAATTTGAGAGTTTAACCAAAGTATGTGAATAATAAAAAAGTGAAAGTTATATGTAAAGTAAGTGTACAGTGAAAAGAAATAGGGCTTCTTCATCTCATATAATAAGAAGTAAGGAGGGTAAAATGTGGACATACATGTGTAGGCTCTTCCTTCTGGCTATTGGCTACAGCTGAAAAGATAATGAAGGAGGTAGTGGAAAGAGAACCCCCAATTTGATGAGAAAAGCTGAGCTCTACGTGCTCTGTACTTCTCTGGGCTCTACCTGGGAAAACTCTTGGCTACATCAGAATATGCCAGCACCCAACTGCACATGCAGAAATCCTTGAGGGAAGTCTCTATAGTCAGAGGAAGCAACACCCCTCCTCTCTAAGGAGATTCCACACTGCAAGAGAAGCAGTCAAGGATTTCTGTGAGTTCCATCTGGGTGAGCCAGAACTTTCCTCCTTAGGTTGATAACTTGTAGGTTTTCCACGGAGTTGCCATGATGTGACATATGATGCTCTGACTGTGGCTGCAGAGGAGCTGGGCACAGCTAAGACCAGTTAGAGGCCACATACGGCCCTGGTTAAAGTACCACCGCCTCCCAAGCAATTGGACAGAACAGGCCTGATTTGCAATAGCCGTGGGCTCATTAGAGGGGTCAGGGCACAGCCAGCGACCATGAACAGCAAAGCGCACCAGTACTTTCTTTACTTCCAAGTCCTTATGGAACTTGTCTGGCAATTAGTAAGTAAGCCCTGTTATTATTGATTTGCTACCGCTAACTAACTTTAGTTTTAATTATATTAATGTACAATGAAAGTTCATTTTGTTATATATATTTTTTCTCAGATTTCTTCTAATTTCTTAGAACCTTTTTTTAATTCATCAAACTGAAGAGTCCAGGGGATAATATAGGTCAACATACATATAAAAATTAGACATTTCATGTCATAATCATAGTGAAATATATAGAAAATAAGCTGAAAATCTTGTCTGAGGAAAGATTGTTAGCAAAACGAATAGTGAGGAAAGGAAAAGAATCGAGCCAACATTTACTGTATACTCATTATATTTCTATGGTTCAAATTATGAGGCACTTTCCATTTTATAACCTCAGCTATTTCTGCAGATAATTTAAAGTTGTTTAAAAAAGAACAAGCAATAATATAAAAGTGTGAACAAAATAATAAAATGGCAGAGTAAAAACACATGGCATAACAATAGAAAATGAATAGGATAATGTTACACAAAGGTGCTGAAAATTGTTCCTACTAAGTGATACTTCAAATAAAAACAAATTGTCATTGTCCCTAAGGAGAAGAATCAGCACTTCTGTGGGAAGACATATATTTTCTTCACTCTCAGACAAAATATTTTCCTCTGTGCCAGATGGAATAAGACCCTAAACATTGAATAGGGTGAAGAATGATAAGGTCATATATTGAATAATTATTAAATAGCACATGAGAGCAAATCTTAGATCTACAAAGCAAAAATAAATGAATTGATTCACACAGATAATGGTGTTCTAGGAGATTTGAGGTAGCAAAGGAGCAGAGATTTAGGTCTGCAAGTGTCAAAATACTAGGTATTCATTCAGACATTCAATCATTTGTTACTTCAATATACATTAATTAGGGAACACTGTAAAATCCACTATAGATATAATAATAAACACAAAATTGAGCATCAATTTTTTTCCTTCTCTGAGCCCCTAACCCAGTGGTGCCCAATAGGCAATAACCAAGTGGATTTAACTTATTAAATAGGATTCACTGTTCTAGAAGAGAGGAACTGAGTAGGCATAGAGTCAGGGTCCCAGCCCAATACATTTGGATTTATCACAATGACAGTCCCTCAGAAGGGCTGAAATGATAGGAGAGGACACTGCGGGATATGCCAGGTTCAGACACACAGAAGACACATTATCCAGCTGAGGTACAAGGTAAAACCCCCAAGGCATCTTATATTTCTTTATGTTTAGGGTATCATGACCCCGGTTCTATCAGAAGGGTGGTGGACTAAATATTAATAGGCTGCTGTCAATCTCAAAATGTTTACAAAATAAATTATATGATTGTATGGTCAAGCAGGTTATACTACAAGTTTTTCCTTTATTGTTATTCCTGACAAAAATATCCTTCTGTAATAATTTTGAAGTATGGGTTCCTACAACTATGAGGTGAAAAATAATAAGGAGTCTACACAACCATCACTGGGTTCAGATGTAGTGCATGCTCTGTGGGCTCAGGCTTGAAGCTGGGACCACCTTCAGCTTAAGGCAACATCATTCCTGTTACTCTGGAGAGAATATATGAGGGCTGACTGGGGAGTATCCAGCCATGTAATGTGAAAACTAGACTCACTGATGGCTGGATGTTTTTCCTGTGCAGCCCTCGTATGTTGTGCTTGGTTCTCTAATTTTCATAGTAATCTTTATCTCAGGGCTTTTCTCTGAATGGCCACTGGCTGAGGAGCTACTGTGAGGGGGAAGTGGACATACCTGTGTAATGTAAATTCTTTCTATTGCTGACATAGAAACTGTTTTATCTTCAAAGCAACCAGCATCAGCATCATACCCATATGTCAGGAGTCTTCTTGAAAAGCTCTACTTTCAGACATTGACCTACTGCCTTTTCCCTAAACATCTACTCCAAACACTAACACATGTCCATGACCAATGTTAACACATGTTTGCGCTTGGATAATGCCAGCTGAGTCACGTCTGAAGACTAAGGGCACAGCCTAAATGGAGTTCAGTCGTCTGTGTGCTGAAATGTCAACCTCCGCCTTCAATTTCAGCGCAGTCCCTGCAGGTCACGTCACACCAATGACCATGCTGACCTCAAGTCAGATAGGAATCCATGTGTTTGGAGTGAAGTGAAGTTTACCCTGTGGCTTGAATTTATCTATCTATCTATCTATCTATCTATCTATCTATCTATCTATCTATCTATCTATCTATCATCTATCTATCTATCTATCTATTTATCTATCATCTATCTATCATCTATCCATCATTTTTATTTATTTAGAAATCTTAGAATACTTTATGAATAAGGCAGGGAAGGAATATTTTATTCCGTCTGTAAGCCCATGCCAATTATAATGAGTTTCTGGTACTGCTAGGAGGCTTATATTGCTAGAGCAGTAGTCTAATTGTAAGAGGGACACATTGGATCAGGGTCAAACCACAAATATTATACTATCTCTAAATCCATGTTCTGGAGATATTATTTATAGCAGTTCTGGTAAAAAAAAATAGTCTGGGGTTTAATATAGGAAGAGATTGTCTGGTAGTATTATACTGATGAATAAGTAAAAATACCTTTAAATATTCCCTTCTATATAGTATTGACCACTTTGTACCTGCATGCATCTCATTATTCCAGGGAATATAAAATAATAAAATGGCTCATCCTTTTGTAAAAAACAATTCCAAAAAACTGTGGAAACAAAGGAAATAAATAGGTGGATAGAGTGTTAATTAGAAAGATGATAGGTAGGTAATAGATCATAGAAATAAATGATAGGTAGAGAGATAGTTGATAGAGACAGATAGATGATTGATAGAATAATTTACTGGTAAATATTTTCTGTTTTTTGTGCTTCAGATTGCTTTTAGGAGCATATAGTTAATTAAGAGTATCAATTTTTGAACAAAATTTTACAGATATTTTAACAGAAAGTTAATTAAGTCTGTAAATAGATATCATGACTGTCATAATAAAATGAGCATTTTTGTTTGTTTTCATTTTTTAGGTCTAGTTAATAGAAGTGCCACTAACTATGAAGTGTGATTTTGAGAAGAGGAAGTTGATGAGTTCTGAACTCTGAGGCAGTTTTTATTTTTTCTTTCTTTGACATTTATAAGGTAACAAGACCTAGAAATGCATGCACATTTTAAATTTGATATATCAAATAATAGAGTTAATCTCTCTCATTTTATCTTGGCATTCTCCATTCTCCTTTGCCTTCTCTAGGCTGTATTTAGAGGGAAAAATAAGGTTCATTCATTCTCACTGATAATAAAGCAACCCAGTTTAGAGAAGTTATTTTTCTTATATTCATTGGAAATGAGATTTTATTTGAGGTTGACTGCATTTACATTTATTGTGCCTGTAGAGGATTTGATTTAAAAGATTAGGAAGTGCTTTATGCATCATGCATTATGAATATGCACTAAAAACAACACTGCCAGGAGATAATTTAATTCACCTTGGTAGTGACATATGACAATGAGGCTCATACAATTTGACCACATATTATAGAAATCAGAGATAAATAAAATAACAATAAGATAACAATAAAGATAAAATTTCCCCTAGTAAGAAAAATTATGCCACGTTAATCTTTTTCCCCCATAAATATAAATTGTTCTAAGGCAAAAAACATGTTTTTCTTTGTGACTAATGTCATAATTGTTCAATAAATATTAATCATATGTCAAGTAAATCAGTATTACTAAAAATTACACTGGTTTCTTTTGGGGAAGGATGAAATATTCCTTTGGTAAGATGTCTTTTTGTTTATTTCAGCAGAATATTTTCTGGAGAGTTCAGTGAATATCACACATGAGCAATAAAAAGCATGTATATAGGAAGCATTACACCTAGATGCAATTCAGCAACCATGGTGCGTGAGATCTCCCTGAAGGATCGATTTTAAGGTCTCGTTATATTTAAACACCTGTATAAAGTGATTGTGGTTACTCCAGGCTTATTTACATTTTAATATAGACAGTACCATTTTGGATGCCACTGGGCCCTGTTCAGAGAAGGTCAAGGACACTCCTCAGGAGCCTTTTGACACATTACAAGTTAGGTTGGCAGTGAATGTAACTGAACATAAAATGAAAGCACTGTGGTTTACATCTTCAAATGTAAATGTAATAAAATCCATAGATTTTACTTCTTTATCTTAATAGCTACATGTCTGGGTGTTATGCAACAGAGTATGAGCATGAATACAGATGAATGTGAACTGCTTTTAACTCAACAGAAAAAGAGACAATGTCTACTTATGTAATATCTATATTGTTTTGCTTTACCAAGTTAATGGAACTTTATGATTTTTAAATAAATCTTAACAAAACAAAAAAGCAAAAAACTACAGATATAGATATGCCCTAGAACCGTCTCTGTTTTGAACACAAACCAATGAGAATGAGTTCGAATGGACAAATCCTCTCTATTATTGGGATATATAGTATGTAATTCACATATTCCCCTTTTGAAATTTTATCTCTGGTATGTTATACTGTTAAAAGCTAATAATAAAGTATTTAAATATTGCTCAATATACTTAAATAAAGAGGGTTTTACAGTCAACAATTTAGGAATAAAGTATGCTTAGTGACTTGTAAACTATATCTATGATAGCTACTAATATTAGGAAAATAATCAGCATATTATTTATATAGTATATATTTATTCAGAAGCTTTATTTATAGTTTATAGTTATATTTATTCTGAATCTTAAAAGTTAATGACATGAGAGATCTCCAGATAGTTATGTAGTATATCATTTATTTTGAATCACACAATATTATATTTTTCTTATGGGAAACATAAATTTATGGAAGTTCATGGTAAGAAAGACATGCATAGAATGAAGGCACACTGAACTAGAAAGAGTGGATTGAGATTTAAGGTAGCCACCAAAGTGGGTTGTTATATTTATCTGTAACTTCACTTACTAAGTCATCATATTCAAATCATTATTATATGAGTATAACCGAAATTTCAGTATTTGAGAAACTAAGAATAACTAAAATATTCCCCATACCCATTTGTGTCCTCCCATAATAAACTCTATTACCACCCCAATTATTGTTTCCTTTTTATTTTATATTTGTTTTATGTTATTGTCTATGTTAAAACATGACTCAGGAGGACTAACCTCCTGTAGATTATTCACTGCTCTGTCCTTAACCACGTGTACAGTATAAAAAGACATTTTTTTACATTGAATGTATCAACAAAGAAAACAATGATTTGGCCATTCAGTGAGACAATAGCTATGGACAGTAAAAACAATATTCCTCCTTCCATCTCTATCCCAACATATCTGTTTCCTGAGTAGTCTCTTTTCTGTCAATCACTTAAAAGCTTATTGTATATTTATATTACATTAATCAACATTTCAATATAAAATAGCATTACTATATATAGAATAGATCTTTAGATAAATGTGCCTATTTAAATGTATTAACACTTATTATGGTTATATATCTATAGTCATACATATATAAACTATATTTATTTCCTATAAAAATTATTTTGCATATAGTTGATTCTTTTAAGATTATGTAGTCACTATGCCTTAACTATTAACACCTATGAGATTATATAAAATGCTTGGATCTTTTTAAACTAGTTTTCAATCCTTCTCTCCTTTATGTGGATTTTTATATCTGCTTTTGCCTTTATTTATAAACTAGTATGATATATATAGATTAGATATGGATATAGACAGATATAGATATATGACTTTATGACAAGTACTTCTAAATACAGTTTGGCAGTAGATAGGCTAATTTAAAATATATGATAGAAAGGAATTGATTTTTCACGTATATTTGGCCAAAAAGAAAATATGTGCAAATTATATACATTTTCAAAGACATACTAATTGGTGTCTGTAATATTTGCTAATATTTGTAGAATGAACAAAATCTAGGTAATTCCTCTACATAAGGTAAACTTGTATATTTATATTAACATTTTCATAATTGCTATATGTGAAAAACAATTGTTATGTTAGACATAACACAAAAATATAAATTAAAATGCATTTAGATAGCTAATAATTTATCAAGGTAAAATATAAATAAAGAACATAATTTTATTAATATATTTTCAATGGGAAACATAAAATATTCTAAATGACATGTGCCTCAAAAGTTGAATTATGTACTGTAAGGCTGAGTTCCTTACAAAAACAAAGTGCACTGGAACAAAAGAAAATGCACATTCTAAAAAAAAAAAAAAAAAATCAATAGAGGACATATTAAATGTACTTGGGTTGCAAACACTATGGTAACTCTGGGGAAATTTTAAATTAATTAAAAGTGTATTGTAATAGATGTATGCCTTTTGTGGCTATTCAAAATTATTTCATTATTAATATATTATATGCCTTATATATTCTTATTAATTAATCAAATCTAGCATATAGTTGCAAAAACACAATCCCACAAGTAACTATTCTTCTATACATTTGAAAGCAATACAAATAGCTCAAAATTTTGACAGACTCAAAGTAATCTTGAATGATTATTGGACTTTTGTTTTTAGTAAATGAATTACCAAAGAAAAACAATCATGGCTTTTACTGTTTAATCCTCATGCATGCATATGATTTCATAATTTATGCATACCACTTCACTGTTGTTTGTGATAAAATTTTATCAGTCATCCTATAAACAATGAGGTATGGTACTGGTCTTTTGTTTATTCTTTCCAGATAGTTCATGACATTTTACATCTGTCTCCTGTGATCATTAATATGCTAATCCAACAGTTATTTTAACAAAGCTCTTTGATGACCAGCACATTTTCTTTCTTTCTAATAGACAAGCAAATATAATACCCAAATCATCATGAATGGAGTACCATACTGAAGCTGTCAGATTCATTGGTCAGGTTTGTGAATACATTCTTTGCCCATTTTTATAACTCTACAGTCTTAAAATTGCTAAGTTAAGTGTCAAAAAAAATAATATTTATCATAAAACACAAGAGTAATTTATTAAATACTATTTTAAAAATGAGTATCAGTCTATTGATTTCATTCAGATTCTGTGTTTATTGGGTGAATATGCATGGGTGATGTGATGTGGACTTGTACATCGGGAAATTATCTAATTGTTACCAACCAATGTCACCCCATTAAATTTAACAATAAAATATAATAATAATAATTAAAATAAAAAAATAATCCATGAGAGGAAAATGTGCCTTTGTCTCATTTGAAAAAACACCCATTATTTGCCCTTTATAATTGGAAATGAGTTCATGGCTAGTGATTTATGCAGAAAATGGGCAAGTGGAAAACATTGCTTTTCCAAATATGAAGTCTATTTTGAAGAAAATTTTATGCTAACTATATTTGTAAATAAATAGCATAGCAAATGCAAGACTTGTGAGATTTCAACTTATTAAATAAAAATAAGCATGAACAAACTATTTTATGAAAGAGATACTCATATATAATATGTTCTCTATTATATCAATTATTTCAAATTCCATTTCTTATTTTAGTTATGCCAATAGCTACTTGGTACAAGTAATTTTTCACTTGAAATTCACCAGTAGGTGCCCAGCTGGACATTCTAATTCTACATTTATAAGCCAGTAGTCTATTCTGAACCTAATATCTTAGATGCTTCTTTCAAACTAAATTAGATTATGTCAATCATTTATTTAAACCCTTGCAAATGTTATTCTCTCAAGGTTAAAGTAAAAATCTTTATAATTGCTCCCAAAGTTCTAATCTGGATACCTGTTCATTCTTATACTCTTCATGTAGCTAATTTTTATACTCTCCCTGTAATTAGACTCCATACAAATTCTCAAATGCTTTTAATTTTTCTTGTGGTGTCTTTGAGTTGTTTGTTATTGTTGTTTGTTCTTTCATTAGTGCTTATTATGTTATAATATGCTATGTAATTAAACATCATAGAGTTCTACAAAACTCTATAAAAGCAGGGACCTTTATCAGTTTATTCATTGACCTATTTCAAACATCTAGGTCACTGACTGCCAAATACTGTAGTAGCTCATCAATACTTATTTGTTGAAATATTGAATGAAAATGGAAGGCAAAAAGGAAGAAAGGAAGAGGAAAAAATAAAGAGAAAGACAATAATGAGAAAGAAACAACATAGAACATATTAGCACTCAATTTTTTTGATATATAAATTTTTATTTTCAAAAAAAATAAAAGAAAGATGACCTTCCAAATCAGGAGAAAAGCGTGAATAAATTCGAATAGAAAAACCAATGTCATATTTGTTGGTTTTTTAAAGAGTTATTTTTATTGTTTTTTGACAGAGAGAGAGAGAGATATGGAGACAGAGACAGAGAGAAGGGGGAGGGCCCAGAACAGTCTCCATAGTTGCACACCATTGGTTTTTCCACATAGTTTCATTCCACAGGTGGGCGGGGCTGCACAGGGCAGGAACTGGGCTCGGGTTTTGCCCCGGTGAGAACTGAACTGGGGGCACGCCACAGTTCAGCATGTGGGTCCACATGGGCCGGGGCAGGGATTTGATCCTCAGTCCCTGGGGCTGCAAAGTGAGTGCTTAACCCATTGAGCCATCCTGACTTCCCTGTTTGTTTTTTAAACCTCTGTTGAGGATGGTTTAGAGATAAATATACCACATAGGAGAATTGTTGTATAAGACTAAAAAGATGAAGTTGTGGCAAATAGGCCTTACATATTCTTAAAACAAAGCATGGGGATACTGGGATGGCTCAGTGGTTGAGTGCTTGCCTGAGAACTGCAAGGTCCAGGGTTCAGTCCTTGGTACTGACCCATGCAAACTCCTAGGATGAATTGTGGCACAACTGGTAAGTTCTGATCCCAGGGGTGAAAGTTCTTGTGTCCCATGTGGAGGCCCCAGTTTGGTTCCCACCCTGCATGGTCTCAAATCCACCTGTGTGGATTTAAAGCATGTCACAACTAATGAAGTACCACTATGGAGACTGCTCTAAGCATCATAAATACTCTACTTTCTAAGCATCATAAATACTCTACTTTCACATGTGTAAGTTGAGGGTTATCATTTCTGATACCTATCCTGGAGTTTGATAAAACATCCATTTTTATCACAAATATCTTATAACCATATATTTTTTTCATTATCTGTTTTCATTTCCATTTTATGTCATCATTTCTTCTACTTGAAATTTAAGAAAAGTAAATGAAATGATTAAAGAGTTGAAATGCAACTTTCAAGGATGAAGTTTTTAGGTAGAAAGTCATGACATTGTTTGCCTAGAATATAGCAGATTTAATTATGACACTGTGGTACCTTGGCTCAGGGAAATATACTTGACCTCTAAGTCAATTGCTATGGACAGAAATTATATCCAATCCATCAATTCTAAAGTCCAAATGATAAATTCCTGGCAGGACTAGGTGCCTCTTTCAGGGGAAAGTTATTTGTTTTCCCCACTATCAGTTCCTCCATGATTCTAAATATTTAGGTGACATTTCCAAAGACAATACAAATGTGTCCTTAATGAGCATGACAACTGCTAGCTGTATCCATTGGAAGCTTGAATATACTGGAAGAGGAAAATTGGTCTGTTTTGAATGTCAACATGCTTATAAACCAATTCAAAATTATTTTAGCATTGAAAGTGCATATGCATTTTCAGTGCTGTGATTTCCTTATGGGCATTTGAAAGGGCAGAAGAGTAACTGCTTCTGTGAAGTCCAAGACCAGTAAAGTGTTTTTTAGTGACATTTTCCCATAGTTTTATTAAGCTCTTACATTTTTTTTTTCTTGGTCAAATGGGATTATGGCAATGCAATGCTCCTTTGATTTCTGATAATCTCATCTGGAACCTGTTATATCCACATTGCCTAACAATCTGCTTACCTATTCAACATATAAAAACACATACATTTTAACATCCCTACTCTCTGCAAATCTTACTACTGTTTCAAAACGACTACTTTCTACTGTCTACTTTAGGGTCTGCCTATGCCTGCCCCTCCCTCCTCATGCTTACTTGGATGCACAGCTCACAGGAGCTCATCCTTCAAATGCCAGCCTTTTGGAAAGGCCCTACTTATCTGTCACTCAAATAACCTTCATCGTGTTATTGCATTCTCCTTGGCGCCATCTACTGTTCATTTCTATCATTTTTTATGACTATATTATAGTCACTATAATTAGGTCTTACTTTTTATGTTGCTTTTAATGTTTACTATCCTTTCTAGACTACAAGTGGCAGGCTGGCTAGAGCCCTTACTTTCTGCTTCCTCTTGTCCTCTGTCTTGAGCACACACACACACACACACACACACACACACCCCTGAGCCCTTACTTTCTGCTTCCTCTTGTCCTCTGTCTTGAGCACGCACACACACACACACACACACACACACACACACACACACACCCCTGAGCATAGACCTTTTAATAGCATGAAGACATGAATGAAGCCCTATTGTTGTCTCCGTATTTTCTCTGAATCAGATGATTGGGGTGATATAATCTAATTTGTTTTATTTTTAACTACAACAAATAAAGATATTTTGGTATAATTAAGAGTTAGAATCGAACAGTCTTAGTGAATTTATATTTAAGCCCAATTGTATGATCCATGTGGAAACTTCTCAGACAGGAGATGCTATATCAACCATTAACATCTATGTGATAACATTATCCCCTAATGCACAAGAAGCAAACACATTACCTTTTTGCTAAGGGTGGAAGGGTAGCAAAATTGACCTCAAAATAATGCTGCTCTGGCCTATTGAGTATTTTGAGCTGAAGGTACTTGAAAAACAGTAAAAGCAGGAAGAGGCTTTGTTTGTCTCAACTTCCTATCTCTGCCTCAAGGCAGAACCCCTGAAGGGAACTCAATTATAAATCCCCTCCCAGGGACTATCATCCATCAGGTAAGATGACTCTTATTACAGGAGAGGGGTCTGGAAGTTTACACAACACCAGGAAAACTTTGTCTCAAACAGTAGTTGAAATAACCAAACAAGGAAGCCATGAGACAGATGTGGCTCTAATGCTGTGGTGTCCAAAATTAAGTGAACCAAAAATCTAGACCTGTAAATGCCTCATAAATAGGAAGCCAAAAATCCACGGACAACCAATCACAGCCAACTAGGCTTTGATTGCAGCCAATCAATAATTTCCTTTCTTTGAAAGTATTGAGTATAGACAATGTATTGTAGAATTGTACACCTGAAAACAATGTAATTGGTATCAATCAATGTCACCCCAATAAATTTAACAATTAAAAAATAATTTAAAAAGCAAGTATTGAGTGGGTGTCTCCCTTCACCCGCCCCTGTTCTGGAAGTGCTATTAACCACTTGGGTTTTGCCCTGCTCAAATTGCATAGATTTTGCTCAAAGAAACTTAAAAATATATATATATTTTAAAATATGCCTCAGTTTATCTGTTAACACTATCATCCTTCTGATCTGTTCTTCTCAGGGTCCAGTCATCTTTCCCCAAATAATTTAATTCTCCCCTGAATTCTAAGCCACCTCAGGGAGCTACTCATTTCCCCCTGAGTGTTTCCCAGGTATATACATGTTAATAAACTTCTATTTGTTTTTCTCTTGTTAATCTTTTATAACAGGGCTCTCAGGAGCATAGAGAAAAAAATATTTTTTCTCTTCTACATTACCCACATTCCAAAAACTTTTTGTGAATATCTGACATATTGCCATAACTACTCTAAATGTATTAGACTAGTATTCTCCACAATGCTCTTTTCACACATAAACACACACACACACACACACACACACACACACACACCTTTTTGACTTAGGGGCCGTCTATTCTAAATTATTGAGGTAATTCTGGAGAAACAGTACCCAAATGTTTTCAGTGGGTAAGATGCATAAACTTCTGAAATAATTAAGAATGTTTCTAAATTCTACATCTGTAGTCTCAATTCAAGTGCTTCTCTGAGATTTTAAAATAATTGGGCTTATGCTAATGACCCGCAATTCAAAATTAGGTCTGGTAGATGTTAGCAATGCACTGCCAGAAAAGAAAAAAATGTAATTTTAGCTTTCATGAGCAAATTCAACAGCATTGTCAACACTGCTGTCAAAAACATGAGAGACATGTGAGTTAGCTACATGACAGTGTTCTTACAGTGCTCTTTTCCATTGTCAGTGAAAGTGAAGGAGGGGAGAGCTCACACAGGTAAGCCATGTATTATTTGGTTTTAAGTTTCGATAGAGTGTTGGCTGCTCCATTACCATTATTTTACTGCTAAGTACAAGTAATTTAAAGTGTTTATCAACAGTCTCTCAGGCAAATAGTTGTTTTGTTTTGTTTTTATTTAGTCATCTGTGACATTCACATACTCACTTATTTAATTTCCAGGGCAATGTCATATCATCAGTGTGACTATGTTTCCTTGTTCAACATTTATTTTATCAAGTCAATGATTATATTGGCCAAGGTCAATGGTTTCTAAAATGTATCTAATAGATCTGTAGTTCAAAAATTTTAAGTGTTTTGTTTTGTTCTGCTTTTGAATGTATGGGACAGAATTTGAGATGACTTTACAGCCTGCAACCATGTCATCTCTGGGAGTAATTTCAATATATAGAACTTGATTCCATGAACCACACAAAAAATTTTATTCCCTGATTTATGGCATTGTTTGTTGTTGTTGTTGTTTGTTTGTTTGGTTTTGTTTTCTTTTTGAAAAATAGAGAAAAGAAAGGGTAAATTTTATACATTAAAATGCTTGAATCTAGGGGAAGCCGAGATGGCTCAGTGGGTTAAGCTCTCACTTTTGCAGCACCGGGGACCAAGGATTGAATCCCGGCCCCGGCCTGTGCGGACCCTTATGCTGAAGTTCAGTTCTCTCTCTCTGTCTCTCTCTGTCTCTGTCTCTGTCTCTCTCTCTCTCTCTCTCTCTCTCTCTCTCTCTCTCTCTCGTCAAAAACAATAATAATAAAAAAAAAGCTCGAATCTCAACTGCGAAATTCTGATACCGGTAAATCAAACTTGTGTCTGAAGCCACACTAGTAGTAAGGTAAAATACTGTACCATAATCAACCCAAAACGTTCCTATGTGCCCCTTCTTGCCAATCTATTTTTCCTACACATCCAGAGGTGACCACTGTACTGTTGAGTGTTGTTGTTGTTTTCCACTAAAAACTAGTTCTACACATATTAGAGTATCAGTCAACATAACATGTAGACATATTTGCTTTTATATGCAGAGATAGGATCAAAAAAATAACTATAAGCCGCAAAGGTGCAAAGTGTAAGAATCAGTTCTTGGAATGTGATTTTGTTTGATATCATTAATTTTGCTTTTACAAAATTTTTTATCATTCTTTATGGTGCGTGTTCTGCTAGAGATGATTAACCTCACCTTTTGTTTTTCTTGGAATGGGTTTCTTTTACCTTCATGTTTTGCACATTAGTATTGCCATATCTTTGTTTTCCTCATATTTGGAATTGTTTAGAATCATTTTACCTATCTCTTTGTCTTCAGTGTTTTACATAGCTCTACCTTAAATTTGTTTATTGTAAATGCAATATAATTGGATGTAAAGCTTTAACACTTCCTAACAGTCTGTTTTCCAGTACGTAGTATGTCTGTCATAATTGATTTAATTTGTGCAAACTGCCTTAACTTATTAATTCCTGTTTTGTTTTTTTTTTTGGTCTCAAACTGCTAATCGTTAATTTTTGGTCATTTGTTAATATTACTTTCTACATTGGTTTTCCTTCTGTCAATGGTCACTTTCCCTTTCAAGATGCTCATGATGTATCCATTAAATGAAAACAAGTTACCATGATTTCTCTCAAAAAAATGTTCTATGTACATACGTAAATCATATAACCTCCTTTCCAAATTAATCTTTTACAGTATTCATGACCTTGCCATAATTTCAAATTCCTCTCATTTATACATGTTACCATTGCCCTTTTTCAAATGTTCTGCTTATTAAATTTGAATACTTATTTTTGGAACAAATATCACTAAAAAATTTCTTTTAAATAAGTCCCTTTCATACTTATTGAGCATTCATTACTCATTCCAACAGACTTCACTGTCAATATTAATATGTAAGCATGTACATTTATTTCACATATATGTATGCAAGTATGAATGTGTGTATATATGTATATGTATGCATATACTCAACATTCTTCATTAATCATTAATAAATATTTATTTTCTCATCATTGCTTACTTTGTCATATAATTTTTAGTTGTTTGGCTAAATAGTATCTTTGTTACCACCATCCAGTTTATTTAATTTTTATTTCCAAACTACCATGTTTTATTCCATGTATTTTTTCAAACAAATTTTGTTCAAAATAACCAGATGGCTACTAGAATATTTAAATTAATTCATGATTATGAAAAACTCTGTAGCTTTGATTTTTACAAGGAAATATGGTATCTCAGGCTACATTGTATTTCTCTAAAGTCTGTGAAAATAATAACTCTTATGTTATGTTCTAGCATCACGTGTTACTATCAAAAAGTCAGGAGTTAAAATTATTTTGTCCTCATTGTATATGATTTTATTTTTATATTAAAATTAGCTGCATAAAGTTTAAAATCAAAACAACTCACTTCAACATGATAAAGCTGTACATGTTTAACACGGAATCAAGGATAACTGTTGTCTAGGATTCATGTTCTGTGGTCATCAGGGACCCATATTCCTTCTACATTTCTATAGAACCAACACTGGTGCATAACTTTAATATTCATGTTCACTTCAAAGTTCAGAATGACTAATGAAACTTCAGCTATCATGATGGAATTCTATTTATTTAAAAAAAAAAAAAAAAGAGGACAAGCGGATAGGGGCAAAAGCAACCAAATCCCTCTGGATTTTGATGTTTATATTTATCTTATATCAACAAAAACAAAGCAAAATGAAACACAGATAAGTGCACAGTGGCAGGATATGCAGATCACCTCCCTTCTACTCCACTAACTTTAATACACAGTCCAAGGTACCTGCTGGAATTCTAACACTAAGTACATCATTTTAGCAGTCACATATAACTAAATTATTTTTTATTTTCAATGTATTATTCTTATTTCCAAAATGTCAGGTAAATAAGACTGCAAGTGTGCTCAATAAGATTTGAAAATGAGGATGTCTATCGATTTGTGATAAGATTTTTTTTTTTTTTTTAAGACAGGTGTAACTTTAAATTTCAATGAGTTAAGAAAAATTTATGGCAATTTGGAGAAAAATTAACTCAATATTTTCAGTTAATGATTGAAAATAGTTTAGAATGAGCCCAATTGACAAGGACATATTTTACCAATTAGTAAATGCATTACAGGTAGAAGTGATTATTCAGCGTAGTTTTGAATGTGGCCTGAAGCAAGTGTTAAGATCATAGTTTAATATAGAGCAATATGTGGTGTTATAGTTGGGACACTTATATAACTGACCTTGATAATAATCATCATAAACCTAATCTTATTGAAAAACTTTCTTAATGAATAGATTGGGGAGTTATAAAAGTTAAAAATAGAAACATACAGCCTCTTTTGAAAACAACTATCTTTGTTATTTATAGTCCTCCAATAGATGGTTTGTAATTTATCATTATTAAAACTCCTTCCAGCTCTTAATTCAGAGTGAGGCATTTATTAATAATATAAATTTAGAATTTAGGGATTACAAATAATATTCTACAGATGCTTTGTCTAACTCTAACCATTCAAGTACAGTGCACTTACTTTCTGTATTAAAGAAGGATACAAAATTTACTGGTAGAAAGTCTACAGATTAAATTCCTGCACACAAAACTTCTAAGAGAAGAACTGATTATTATTTACAAACATATTTTTAATGGTCACAATTTTCTTTACCCAAATTGGCATGACACTTTTATATTATGTTGTGTGGTAAGATATAAATATCTGAATATACATACAAATTCTGGTATACAGAATGTTAGTTAACTTTGAATGATTCTTCTTTCACAAAACGCTGAATAATGAGTAATCATGGTAGAGACTGCAGTTAGATATGGTAGAACATAAGGTATATCTGTGAGGCCTCTGAATGACTATAGGTGATGACCAAAAAACTTAGTCATAAGTGGTTTTGAATCTGAAGAGCCTTATAAACAGCACAAGGTTGGTAATTCTGGATTTGTAAACAATTAGGTATCTCAATAATGAATTCTCAATTTCTGTTTATTGGCAAATGTCCTATTCCATCTACATTTCTGAAAGAATTTAATGAATATAGATTTCTTGGTCAATGACTTCTTTTCTTTCAGGTTGTGGATGTTCTTCTACTCTATATTGACCTTCAATGTTTCTGATGAGAAGTAAACAATAATTGTATTATCCCTATACATGAATTATTCTTTATTTTTCCCCTTAGTTTAGCAGATGTTTCTCTTTGCATTTCAGATATTCATGATAGGCCTAGACATGAATCTTTGTCATGATTTTATTTGGGTTACTTTTGAGCTATTTAGATCTAAGGATTGTTTCTCATAAAATCTGAAAGTATTTTGGCTATTTTTTCCTTTTTTCTTTTTGGCATTATTCTTTTTTTTTTAATTGTTCAATTTATTGGGGTGACATTGGTTAGTGAAAGTTATACAGGTTCCAGGTGTACAATTCTATAATACATTGCCTGTGTGTTCACCACCCTAATCTTTTCAAATATAATTTTTGTTCTAATCTCTCCTATCCTACTGATACTTTCATTAAATGTATGTAGGTACCCTTGACATTGTCCCATAGGTTGCTCATTCTCTGTTATTTTTCATCATTTTTTCTCCTCTCTGTTATTTATATTAGATAATTTTATTGTATTATCTTCATGTTTACTGTTTTCTATTCTATCATTTCTAAGTTTCAGTACATACAGATAATTAATTAAGCTGTCATAGGTTTTCATTATATCTAAATTCCTTTTCAATCTTTTTTTTCTAAAAAAGAAAATATTAATTCTTAAATATTTAAAATAAGAAAAATAAACCAATTATTTAATAAGGAATATCTACATTTATTCATAAAAATTTTACTCAAATCTGATTTGTATGAAGTATACTAATGAAATATCAGGATATGGTAGGAAAAAGTTATGCTTATTTTTAATTTTTTTTTTACAACTATAGATCAAATAATGTTAACATTGATTATTTATTTAAATAATTTTTAAAGTACAGAAATAAGTTAAATGTATCTAAATAAATCAGTAATAGGATCAAAGTTAACATCTATAGTAAAGCACAACTTTTTTGAGGGATTGCTGTGGTTCATGTGTGTGTGTTTTTGTCTACGTGCATACTGATATATCATTAATGATACATTTTAATAATTTAAGACTTTTTATTAATAATATTTATATTTTATATAGTACAATATATATAGTTATCTTTAATACATTTAGGGTAGATTAGCAAATAAACAAATCTGTCCATATCAATAATGGGAAATAAAGATATTTAATCAATTGGGTTTATCTAAATTTCATTGATCTATATGTCCAAATACACTTCAGTTCACATAGGCCCTGTCTGATTTTAGTGTGACTACTTTCCAAATTACTTAAATGTCATCCTTAAAAGCAAGAAAATCTCCTAACTGCCATGTCAACGGAGTCACCACAGTAACCTTAGCATTTACATAGTTCAGTGGAACTCTCTCATTTGTGGCCTGGCAACTTGTGAAAAACAGTTTTCAGAATGACAAAAACATACACTTCTTTGTATATCACAAAACCTAGGTTTCTTTACTATATATAGTACCAATAACAAATGTTAAAATATACAATAAAATATGCTAGAAGTTACTCTGCATACGGAGTGATTGTAGGATCTTGTGTCTGTGTTACAATTATGCTTACAATTTCCCTGGCACTATGGTGGAGGATTCTTCAGTAATGTTTTATATAAATCCATACTAAAATTAGTAGGAAAAGGGTGTATATAAAAAAAGCATTGTTTCTGGCTTTCATTTTTTAAATGAGGTTTACGTTTAGAACTACCCATATGTTAAATACAGTAGCACACTTGACTTACTTGAATGACTTAATAACTATCAAGAATTTCAATCAAATTTATTTTTATATTAGTCCTAAATTGCAAAGTCCTCTCAAGGAAACCATCATCATTTGGTGTATATTATGTAAATTAAAATACTAATGTAAAACATACTAGGATTGTCTTACTCCAACTTCATATTTTACAGAAACCAAAAAATAAAAAACTGCATTTTATCAACTCCCTTATGGATAAAGTTTTAGATGTGAATTATTGTCTACCAATTAGATGCATTTACAGAAATTTAGATGGCAGAACTGAGGATGGAGATGATCATTCTGGGAGTATTGGCAGGTTTTATTGTCTACCACGCTCATGGACTACCGTCAGCAGTTTCTAATGTTCATTCCAGAGAAAGTGCATATCCTGAATTTGAGACAACAGTGGTTATAGCAGCTATAGAGATAATCTCTTCACATACCACACAAAGCTTTAGATTGTAGCTTTGGGTGTACCATCTCAGCCTATTAGTGTTCAGAGGCCACATGGGCATAAGATGTGAGAAACTGCTTCGTGTAGTTCTGGGAATAATTCTAAGGTACGTAAAATTGAACATGATTTTCTAACTTTCAACAATTTTTATAAGCTCCATCCTCTCTGTATTAAATTTTCTCTGACTGAATCATTTAGCGGAGTTTTTATTTCCTCCACTGAATTCACTTTAACCAGGGCAACTTGTAATTTTTTAATTTTATCCCTTCATGAAAATACAAATTGTAAAAATAAACTATCCTTAGATTTTATATAATAATTTGAAGATAATATCAATACAGAAAATTAATGTTTTTCTCTTGAAAAAAGTTTATTTTTTAACTTGAACTTTTCTGTAAAAATAAATTTTGGTAGCCTTTATTTCC
Source organism: Craseonycteris thonglongyai (assembly GCA_004027555.1). NCBI lineage: Eukaryota > Metazoa > Chordata > Mammalia > Chiroptera > Craseonycteridae > Craseonycteris > Craseonycteris thonglongyai. The sequence goes on from PVKE010003509.1 coordinate 24,504, forward strand.
TAGTGAAAGTATTTTATACTATAGAGATAGGCACTTTTATATGCTATCAAAACTGGAAGCAATTTTTTACTTCCTGAAAAGCAGTGAGTAGCTAGTCTTCAGAGGACAATACTGTACCACAAATGTATTTTAACCATGTCCTTGAATTACTGGAATCTTGATGCTTAGGGAAAAATTTTTTTTCAGAATTCTAATATAAATATGTGTATAGTCATCTAGTGTTGATCCTTTTTCTGTCACACAGTAACTGTAATAAAGGTGTATTCTTTTGTGTATAAGTATATAATCTAAATACCATTTGATTTTGAAAACTATATTTAAGAAACACGTGAGCTTAAAAAAGTATCTACAGTAATTTCTGTCTATTAGATTGTCATGTTTAAGCCACAACTGTGGAACTGCTCTCTAGTGTTATCCTACATTTGAGTCCTCATACTTCTGAGAGCATTCATGTTTTACTCCGTATTCATATATCAGGTATCCTAGAAAGACTGCTTAAGAACATTCAATTCTCAATGCTGCACTTCACCAGGGCCACAAAGATGATATTCAGTATTTTTGCATAACAAAGTCTTCTATAGTTTTTGTTATGTATCTTACTGCCCAGGATCATGACTGAAATCCTTTGGATAACTTCCAGAAGTTTCCTCCTTCTCCTACCTCAAGCTATGTAATACTAGAATTCTAGGTTTGAATTTATTCACAAATTATATCTACTGCTTAATTTTTATAGACCTTCCTAACTAGCCTACAACTAACAAATACTAGGTATTCATTCTGGAAAACCCAGAGTACTTTTTCTTGTTGATGTATATCCATGAAAGAGGGTAATAGAATGTATATATTAAAGAAATAAGATAAATAATGATGCTGTACTTGGAAAAGCATGGTTAGTGATTTTTATCTTTGAGCAGTAACATGAGTACACCTGGTATCTCTACTGCTGTAATATGATTTTAAAAAAGAATACAGCTTCCTTTAATAAAGTGAATCCTGAATATTAGATTGGTACATAATTTATTTTGAAAAATTCTGGCAACATTTTCAAGTTAACTATTTACATCTTCCTTCAGAGTCATGTCAAATAAAATAAAATTTTAGTATTTCACTATTATTTATAATATGGCTTGAATATTATTAATTACATGAATTATTAGCTTTACAATTTATAAATCTAGGTTCTGCTATACAGCCATCTTTATATTAATATAAGAAAGAATAGACAGATGATTATATTAATATATATTTATATAATATATAACATATGACTATATATTATGTATAATTATAGATATAAATTTATAAATATAATTATAAGTATAAATGTAATATATTATATATTTTTTCTGTAACAACTAAAATATATGAGCATAGAATTTTTATCTTATTTCATGTTCTTTATCCAAAATCGATTCTAGCTTCACCTCATAAATTCATGATGAATGAATACATAAATGATACATGTTTGTATCTTCTTTTTACAAGATATTGTGCCAAATTATATAAATAAAGTAGAAGCAAAATAAATAGTACCTGATCTGACAAAGTTTGAATCAAATAGGATAGAAACTCTATTAAACTAGAAATCTTCTACTTATAATTCCTTTGTTAGTTGGGAAGTAGAAAATAATATTTAATACTTATGCTTCTGATAAAAAAATTAAGTAAAGTTGATCAGTTTACTCTTTTGTGTGAACAAACAAAGAAACAAAAATTGTTTTCAGTATATTGGACAATGCAATGACAGAGAGTAATCCATCAGATATGTGAAACCCATCTGAAAGGTCCCCTTATTTGAGCCTATAGCTCTGATGGAGTTTCTGGGCTATGAAAGGGAAGTGAAGTGGCCTGAGCTGAGGAAAATGAGTTAAAAGATTGAGAAGAGAAATCACCCAGAGTTTACAGAACACAATAGTGCCAAGGTGAGAGATTCAAAGAAGGAAAAATCTGAGAGCTGGGGTCTTCTATAAGTATTATAGTGGTGACTGATGCACTCATGTGGAAAACATCTCAAATGGGGAAACAATCAGCTAAGAGGATTAGAAGCATCCAGTCTCACACAGAATATCAACTAGAACCTGTTACCACCAAGCAGATGAGATACTCTCAGAATTCATGGAGCACTGGCTATAGTCCTCATAAGGACCTTATCTGAGTAGTGTGAAATAATTTAGTGCTAAGATAAATGCTGCAGTGGTTCAAGTTATAATGTATTAAAGCAAGATCTGAAAGGATCACACATATTTTATTGACTTAACTTTATCCCATGAAAAAGCTCAAGAATAGATTGATGGAAGGAGAACTGCATCTGGGTAGTGAGCACACAATGTATTATTGAATTGTACACTTGAAACCTATATAATTTTACTAAACAATGTCACCCCCAATAAATTTAATTAAAAAATGGTAAAGAAAGTTATCTGAGAGTCAGCTATTAATAGTACAGACTGGTTTGCCCCTTTGGACTATGTGCTTCTGATTAGACTAACACTCTTTTGATTGTCAGTGACAGTGCAGTTACCTATGAGGGCTGTCCAAAAAGTATCCAGCCAGGTACATTCTCATCATGTTAACAATCCCTGGAGTTTTTCTGGACAGCCCTCACAAGCTTACTATTTCCTCTATAAGTCCTGCTTTAAGAAGTATTTGAGGGGAAGCCGGGATGGCTCAGTGGGTTAAGCGCTCACTTTGCAGCGCCGGGGACCAGGGATCGAATCCCGGCCCAGGCCTGTGCGGAACCATATGCTGAGCTGGAAGCTCCCCCAGTTCAGCTCTCTCTCTCTCTCTCTCTCTCTCTCTCTGTCAAAAAAAAATATTTAATAAAAAAAAAAGTATTTGACAGGCATGTAGGAGGAAAAGAGTATGTAAGGTTTTAGTAATCAAAATAAATTAATTTATTAGTTACTCAAATATTTATTAAATGTCTACATTACCAATGAATATGTGGCATGAACACTGAAAAACATGACAGACATGCTTTCTTTTGTTATATCACTTGAGGGGCACTATTACAGAGTATGGAAGAAACCATGAATTTTTAGAAATAAGGCTGGAGGACCATGTTCTTTAGTTACTTGACATTTTCTGAATATTTAGTATTTTACATCACTATGATTAACTGAATTTGGAGAAACATACACCCCTACAAAATAGAAGTGAAGAGTTTAAACCTTGTGTCATATTGTTGAGAGTGATAATAACTTAAAAGATACATTGATTGACATCATAGCAAAGCACACTGCAAGTTGAAAAGTCTATGTTTTCAAGGGCTTTGATGATATGACTCGAGCTGTTCTGTGATTGCATGATTTCAGAATTGTTTTTCACTGATGTGACCAACTCTTCCCAAAGCAATGCTTAACAGACAGAAAGTTGAAGTGTTGCAGCCTGCAAGAAGGTCTTTTACAAGTAATTAGCCACAATAAGTCACCATGCTGGATGGTGAATAGCATGAGTTTCAGTCTCTTTAAGAATTTAATTTCTTTTTTCTTTAACTTATCTGAAAGCCTTCAATAAAGAAATTGTGCTAACTGAGTATGTAATCATAAACCTTTAAGCCAATGACTTAGGGGATAAATTATTTCATTACCTTTCTTTCAAAGATACGAAAATCCTAGAGCTAGTGACAAATAAACTTGTAATACCCTTTAAACTCTATCAAGATGACAATGATATGTTACTGTGAATATATTTTATATTATTTTAAAAATCATATATGTGTGTGTGTGTGTATATATATATATATATATATATATATATATATATATATATATATACACTCATAGATAGATCAATGTAAAAATCAAGAATGTGCTACATACATTTTTAACCCATTATTAAGGTTCTATTTAAATTTTATAGCTGCTTTCAAATGAATGTTAGAGCCAGGCAACTTTGTACATAATCAAAATAAGCTTTTGTCACTTATTTGCCTTCAGGTTTCTTTTCTAACCTATGTCTCCTTATGGTATAAATATATTTTATAATTAAAATATGTCTAGGAGTACATAGATGAAAATCATGATACTATAGACTTGATATTGTTTCTAATTCATATATTTAATATTACATTCAATATTTTATATAAACAACTTGAAATATTTTTCTTTTGTTTTTTATTCAAAGTATCAGTTTATCCTTGAGAGTGTGTTTATATAGGTGTGTATTGTTGGTATACAATTAGGTAACCAGTGAATACTTGAGTGCTTATCTTTAATGAGCCCTTTAGTATATCTCCTTGAAGAAAGTCTTAAGTTGATCAACAAACATTTATTGCACAGCCCAAGATGTCAGGCATTCTGTGAGCCACTGCACTATTGACAATTATTGACAAATAAAGAAAAAGTCTGTCTCTCAAAGGATCTTGCTGAAAATGTGTAGTGGTGATAAAAAAAGAAAAGAGAATTTAGGAAGGGAAGGAAGGAAGGAAGGACGGAAGGAAGGAAGGAAGGAAGGAAGGAAGGAAGGAAGGAAGGAAGGAAGGAAGGAAGGAAGGGACACCAAATTTTGTTCAATAATTCTTTCCTAAATTACTTGTGGGCCAGTGTTGGTACCTCTGTGGAAGAAATGTGAGCACAAAAAGTACATATACAAGGGCTTCCTGGGGGAAAAAAAAGCCATTGTCAATATAACACGAGTGATTACATGGCTGGATACTTTCCAGGACAGCCCTTGTATATTCTCACCCAGGTAATTAAATACACAAATGATTCACTGCTCAAAACACATTTTTCCCCTTGATAATAATTATAAGTGGCTTTATTATTCCCTATTTCTGTGCCCTTATTTATTTAACTTAAACTTTCTGACTCGGTTTCCTTTATCTGAGAGCTAGGAATAACCTATATCAAAGTGTAGCTGTGAAGATTAACTAAGATCATTCATGCTAAGTACTTAGACTTATGCCTGCTACATATACTACTAAATGTGAGGTATTTTTATTTTAATATGAAATATTAAGCAGTGTCATTTTTCAATGTTGATATATCAATATATGAAAACAGTATAGCTATTGAATACTGGAATTTTTTGCATTTATTCACCAACTCCAAATGAATACTACATCCTCAAATGCCTCTTCCATAGATTTGCCCTTATATGGTAATATTCTTCATTCCTCTAACAAGCAAAACATCCTTCTGAAATCCTGTAAGATCCACGTGACGATCCAGGTGGTTCAAGTACGACATACAAGTATATCACACGGTTGGAACTGGAAGTAGTGAGTATGCCTTTGTACTTGGGGTTTTTTTTTTTTTTTTTTTTTTGGGCAGGTGGTGAGAGCATTTATATTGTAATTTCAATAGTTACGTGAGCAAACTCACTATGTAATGTAGCAAAGGAGTTTTATGTATGGAAATACACGTTTATATATTCCTATGTTACTAAAAGTAGAAACTTATTATCTTCTCAACACCTCTTTTCTATGGAGTAGAAATGTTCTGGCTCCCCTACATAACATGCTGAAGAGATTGTCAACTACTCTTGTCTAATTCCTCTGACATCTGGTGAGTCTGAAATGCCTGCTAGCCCTGGAAGGAAGTGGTATACGACAGTGGTGCATGAGCTATAATGGCATGATGTTTTCATTTCTGGTTAAAACAAACAAACAAGCCAAAACTTCCAGCTTTATTTAATTTATCGTTACACAACCTTTTAAAATTTATATTTAAATAAGTGTTTGGGGAATATATTTAGATTTTTTGACTAAAAATCTTTTGCATGCTTTAGAGATGGAAATATTTGTTGCCTATAATTATGTCCACAGTGACTAGCATTGTTTTTGACACTAATCAATGATTGGTAAGTGAATGAAAGAATGCAAATATATTCAGCTATTACTGGACAAGTTTAATTATCATCATAGCATTAATAAGATTATTGCTCAAATTAGATTTCTGTTCCTTACTTTTCTAAAAATAGCTCTACTCTTTAATTAAGATGTTTAAGTTTTCGTTGAGAATTGCATATACTCGTATGTGCCTCATAAATTAAGATGTCTAAGTTTTAGTTGAGAATTTTATATACTCATATGTGTCAAGAATAAGAGACATATGTATTATTGTTTATATATCCTCTTGTTAAAATCTATCTCATAAAATTATAAGTATGTACAGTGAAAGAAAAGAAGAGAAATACAAAGGAATAAAGTAAGAAAATTAAAGGTCAAATGTGACCTCTTAAGAATATAAGAGAAAACACTATTAATTTTTCCTCATGAATTGCTAAAATTACTGATTCTTCAGAATAATCAGAAATGTGAAGAAGAGAAACTATAACTGTTTTTTTATATTAACTTTAAATGGTTATTCTAGTGGTTTATACTATTTAGTTTGCTTACACTAAAAAATAATTTAACATATAAATTTAGTTTTCTTACACTAAAAAATAATTTAACCTATAAAAAAACCTAAAACTTAATAATAATAACCTTCATCATTGAAATAAATTTAGAAAAAGTCACTGACATTTTTAGTAAACATAATTATTTATATGAGTAATTGAAAAGTGCTATATTTTCAAAGATAACATTTTAATATTAGATACATAGCATAATTGGAGGTTAAAATATGTTTTAATTAGAATACAAATGTATTTTGTAAATATTAATATAGGATGCAACTTTGTTGTAACCTAAAATCATTAATTTAAAGCTTGCTTTTTATTATTAAGTCATATCACCTCATTTGCATTTAAATGTATTTTAGGAGAAAAAGATAGGCTTAATTATATCAGTTAATATAGCCCTAATAAAACTATATTACACTAATATTTTCATTAAAATTTTTGTCTCCAAAGAGATTCTTTTATATCAGTATTCATGTACATTACTTTCTTATATACATTAAGAAATAACACTAACCCCTTTTTTCAACTTTCTGATTAAAATATAAGTGCCATAATTAAAATGCAGTCAATTAAATAAGGTAAGGTAGAATGCTGCTGTGGGTAAAAACTTGTTTTGAGTCAATTTTTTTTTAGACTCAAATTTTATCTCTTCTATAATAATAATTATTGACCTGATGTAATTTATAGACACCATTTTATTAATATGCAAAATAACAATAACAATACCCCTTAGAATCCACCTATTAGAGTAAACAAGGTGATGAATTCCAGTTAAATAAAATATTTTTTATTTCTCTGATATATACTTATAAAAATTAAAGCTATATCCCTGCATTTCACTTTATTTTTTTATTTATTTTTTAAAGAATTTATACCATATTTTTATTTTTATCTATTTTTATTGTTTTTGACGGGGAGAGAGAGAGAGACAGAGAGAGACAGAGAGAGACAGAGAGATGGGGAGGGCCCAGAGAAGTCTCCATAGTTGCACATTATTAATTTTCTACATAGTTTCATTCCACAGGTGGGGGCAAGGCTGCACAGAGCAGGAGCTGGTTAGGGCCTCCCCATGGGAAGCACACCCTTGTGAGCTGGGTGCCCACACCCAGGGAGGGTACCAAACTGGGGGCCTCCCACATAGGAGGCACACTAAGGTAAGAACCGAACTGAGGGCAAAACCCACTTCAGCATAGAGGTCCACATGGGCCAGGGCCAAACAAAATATATTTTTAAAAGCAATCATCCCAAGGTTCATCATGCAAGGCAAAATAAGCCAAACAGAAAAAACAAACAAACTCACAAAAAACAATAACTATATGATTTCATTCATATGTGTAATATAAAATTGAAAGCAACAAAGAAACAGAACTTCATAGACATGGTCAATAGTTTAGTGTTTACCTGAGTGTATGGGGATGGGGTTGAGGAGAGAGAAAGCATCAAATATATGGTGATGGAAAGAGAACCGACTCTGAGTGGTGAGCACACAGTGCAATACATGAAAATGTAGTATAGAATGTACACCTGGAACCTATGTAATTTTTACTAACCAATGTCACCACAATAAATGTAACAATAAACAATATCAATTATCCAATATTATGAATAATGGGTATGTCAAAATAAATATTGGAATCAAAGTAATTTTAATGCTAGAAATATTTTTAGCTTTTATTTTGTTACATAGTTTGGTTGCCTTGTGAGGGCCAAAGCACTTAATTTTCTCACTTGGGTAAGTTAACCTTAGTCAGAATTATTTAAGTTAACCTTAGTCAGAGTTATTTCACTTTTTTTTTGTGACATTTGCATAGAAACTCATTCATCCTTGTTAAGGAGGCATTGGGAAGGAAACCATCATTCACACTGCTGTGTGTGACTTATAGCTTCTCCCAACAGTATTTCTCCACAGTGACTTTCAGGCTCTAAGAGAAAAATATTTCTCTTCTGATACATCATGTACTATCATGAAGTGTTGTAAGAAACATGCTTGGTTTTGAAAAACAAAACTATTATTTCATTATTGTAAAGTGTGTAATATCTATAATTTAATCATTATCACTACTTAGACTAGTTCAACAGATAAATGAATACAATTGCTACTCTGATGGCTACTTCATTTATCATTTAATAAACTCTCCATTTTTATTTTTAATAAAATAGCTATTGCATGTATTGCTCCATATTGGAGAAAGCCTATTGTTAAACTAGTTAAACAAGGAGACCATTAGACTGAGGTGGCTTTAATGCTTTAGTAGTCTAAGAAGGCAAACCAAATCTAAAACATGTACCTTCAAAATTAGGAAATTGAAACGTAAGATCAACCAATCAAAAATAGCCAACTGAGATTTCCTAAAGGGGGAAACTGCTTAAACTACAGATAATTTCCCTGCTTTGCTTCTGCCTCTCCTGATATCCTGTGGGTGGAACACTCCTAACCACTGCCATTTTGGCACCGCCCAATTGGAATCAAATTTTGCTCAACCTTTCTAAAAATTTTAATATGTCCTACTTTATCTCTTTATCTTTTAACATTATTAATTTTATACAAAAGTAGATGTCCACAATTTTCAACCATTTTCTTTATATAGGTGGTCCTTAGGGGATAAATGCCAGCTATACTTCTATAAGGATTATTTTAATATTCATGAAGTAGAAAAATATTAATGGAATGAGTATACCGTCCAATGTCACATTTGCTTGTTCAAGCTCTGACCTTTTAATTGAAGTATTCAGGTCATTTCTCCCAGAAAAAAATAATGTTTTAAGGAGTATTTTTACTACATTTATCTCTCATTTGTTTATTTTTGTAAGAAACCACAAGTAGTGCTGTTCCAACTCTACTTTTGCCTGTAACAAATATCTTTCATTTTCTTCACATAATTTTAATTTGGTTATTATTCAGTTACAATTGCTCATTATTCCCAAGCCCTCCCTCCCTCCTATTTTCAAGAGTGACTTGTTTTATTGTAGTGAAGTCATTTCAGCATTGATTTTGTTTTTATTCCATGTTTCTTTCTTTCATTATGCCAGTTCACTTTTTATCTCCATCTGTTGTCTTCTCGCTAACACTTTGAAATTTTACTCTTTTGTTTTGAGCTCTTGATTAAAAAAGAAACATAGTTGATAACATTTTCTATTTGATTCTGACTCAAATCTCTCTTGGCAAAGCTCCTTGGGGTTACTTGTTGATTTCCCCCTTTTGTCTTTTAAGCTCTGTATTTATGTTTTTGTTCACTGAAGCTTTTTGTTTTTGTTTTGTTTTGTTTTTGACTCATGCTTTTTAATTTAGTAGTGTTACTTTATAGAATGGGATTTTTTTTTCTGCAACTATCAATTCCTCAAGGGTTCACGTGACAGTAGAGCCATTGCGTTAAGGAAGGGGAGGAGCCACTTCAATTTTGTTATATTGTCTCTGTTCATAGTCTCAGCAACATACTTTCTATGAGCATGTGTTTTAACTGGGCTGCAAGATGTTGACCTAGCTCCCAATGCTGAACTGTATGTCACGTGTTTAATGGGTGATAATTTGCCACCTGTTTCTTTTGAGCTCCCCAGAAGTTCGCATCTTGATTTTTGTCCAGTCTAAGTTAATGGAATTTTATTAGAAAAAAAGAACACTGGAGTTGAATACAGAAGACTACGATGAGTGTTATAGTTCTGTCACAATCAATGCTTTTATAATAGACAAACAACTAACCCATTTAGAGACTCAGTTTGGGCCATTAAAAATGGAAAAAATAAATATTGAACATGGAGAGTTGTAATACAGTAGTGTATTTTGGTATCATAATCTTAAACATCAAAGGGTGTATGGTTGTAATGAATAGTATATAACCAACCACATGTTGGTCATTCACTCTGAGTTAGTCCCAATGAGGGGCACTGTGATAAGGAGGAAGGGAGGAGAAACGTGGTCTCAGCACACAATTGAAACCCAGTGGGGCCGTGGTGTAGAAGTGTGGCATGGTGTGCACCCACGACCGCCCCTCATGATCCAGGCACACGTCCCCAGACACTGTGAGTTTCTGTTGCTTGCAGCTCAAAGCTGAGCTCCTCTCTAGGCATTGCATCCCACCCAAATGAGCCACTGCACATGTGGTCCCAAGTCCCTGCCCAGAAAACTCAGCATCCAGGGCCTAATCGTGGGGAGAATACACAGATCCTTGCCCCTATTGGAAAATTCCTAAAAGCCACTCACTGAAGAGCTCCTGACTGGTTGCCTCTGTTGTAAGGATGCCTGGCAAACCCTGTGCCCATCATTCTCTTCGAGTTTTTGTTTTATCCTAGAGCACTTACAAATCAAACTTCTGTACGCACACAGCACCGTCTCAAATTTTGCTTCTTGAGAAACCAACCTAAAACAATTTGAGATGCATATAAACAACATCCTGATGTTTATTCAAGGACCTGGGGCCAGGGCGAGGGGAACACTGTGTGTGCTAAGAATAAAGTAGGTACTGTTCTCAGGACATTGCTTGTACATCCAGCAGGATGGCTTCTGTTAAACCCTGTCCAGAAAGAAGTAAATCCCAAGCAATGTAGACATTTGAATTTAAACAATTATTGTTGTTTTTTAATCTCTTTTTCTTTTTTTAATGTTTAAGTTTTATTTATTTATTTATTATTATTTTTGACAGAGAGAGAGAGATACAGAGACAGAGGCAGAAAGAGAACTGAACAGGGGGAACTCCCCAGTTCAGCATATGGGTCCGCACGGGCCAGGGCTGCAGCCAGGATTCGATCCTTGGTCCCCGGCGCTGCAAAGTGAGCACTTAACCCACTGAGCCATCCCGGCTTCCCCTCTTTTTCTTTTTTAGGAGTGGTTCATAGGATCATAGGATCAGGTGTACTAAAGAATATATATCATAATTTTTGCCCCATTAAGCACCATGATATTTTGTCCTTGAATTACCAATATCCACTTTTATTTTATTTTATATTATTTATTTAATATTTATTTTACTAATGCAATGCACAGACAAATCTCATCAAGCAACCCAATTCATTAAAATTATCTATTTACATTATTTACATTTTTCGAACTAGGCAACTGGTTTCCCTACTTCAACCCTGATGTACCCAATCTGCCAAATTTGCATGTGTATGTGTGTGTATTTAATCAAACTAAGTATTAGTTTTACTTGTTTTTAAATATACAGAACATTTAAAAAATTATACTCAATAAAATGTTCTGTGTTTTGTTTTTTCACTAAGTATTACATTACTTAGATCCACTCATGTCATAATATGGCCCAATAATACGCTCAGTTATATTGCTGTATTCATAAGCACACAGTGGCAAGTTCGCACACTTAATTGTCAGACTTCATATATAAGTTCAAAAGAGTCAATTTCTAATTAATATAAGCATAGATTTCTCATCCATAACATGAGAATAATAACAACAGCCTACATTAAATGGCTTATGTAAGAATCAAATGACATAGAGTCAGAAAGTAATTACTATATTGGCTAGAAAATGTGAAATTATCAGTGAAATTTTGCCATCAATATTGTTGACGGTACCTTTTTATCTTAATGTTAGTTGTGTCAAATTAAAATTTACATCATGCATTTAATATTTTTCTTCATTTCTCTCATATTTTAAATAATTTGAGAGTTTCACTAGAAATAAATAAATACTTTATCTGAAAATAATTCCAATATAGTTTTTATTTTAAATCCAACAATTGCAGGTAGATGTGAAATATCGGGAGTACATTTCTTAAAGAAGCACAAAATGCAGCAGAATGGGTAATACTGCTTGGTGTGAAATATTGGGTATTCTCTAAATCTAATGTTGGAATTATTCAATTGTGGGATGTAGGAGAGGAATGGAAATGGCAGAGGTTCATTTCTTTGTGTTTAAGAAACCCATATTCCCTGAGATGCAGGGGAGAATTGAGTCCATTACTTTGTGGCATTATTGAAAATCACTCCATTTCCCCTCTGGGCTTACGGAACACAGAGGAATTTGAGGCTGTCTAGTTCCGATATGGCATTACTGACATAATGCAATCTATTGTAACCATCCACCCGAAAAGTCTTACATTTTTTAGTTTCTAACTTGTTCCTGGGATTCAACCCTTAAGAGAGGTCCAGGTATTTGGTATTTGGGACAGACTGTTCATGTTTTCCTTTTTAAAGTTGCGTTTATGGTCCTGAGACTGTTCACTTCTTGGGTATAACAAACATCAAAGGACAAACAGGCCCTGGCATTTTAGAATCTCTGCTCATCTCAGTAATATAGAGACCCCTTATAATAAAAAAAGGTATGTGAAGAGAACTTACATGACAACTCATAAGGAGCAGTTTTAGTGAACTTTAAAAATGTTATTTTTCTGTGAACTACCCTTCAAACTTCAATTTCCTTAGTTTTAAATGAGGGGAATCTCTCACAGAGTACCTATGAACATAAAATGGAAGAGAAGTATGCCAAATTAATAATATTCATATAATAAATATTAATTGTTTTATTATTCATTAAATCTTTGCAAAGAATATATTATATATTATAAAATGTTATTTTTGATTCCTCAATGGATGAGAAATAGTATATGTCTTCCAGGTGTTTACAACAATCCTGAAATCCTAAATTATTCTGAATAAAAATATAATCAGTAATATGCCTGTGAATATGTGTACTTTCATTTTATTTTTAATCTTTGAATACTGGGAAATCCAAGGTAGAAATAGAACTTTAAAAGTTGATAGAAGAAAAACCAATGAATGAATGAATCATGATAGAACATAATGTGGTTCCTTGTGTATTTATTTGTCATACAGTGGTGATTGGTTCAAGGATAAAGGGTCAAGAGGAAGGGAGAGAAACTATATCACTCATTTGTATACCGTTCTCAGCATACTAGTATCTTGTTTGTCCTGCAAGGTTAATGTAATATGCATGAGCATCTGCTTTTCATGAACTCCAGGTCCAACTGTGTCTTCCTGTATTGTGCTCTCTTTGCCTTGTTCAATTACTTCTTCTTCTTCTTCTTTAAGATTTATTTTTTACTGTTTGATGGAAGGTGAGAGAGAAAAAGAGAAAGAGAAAGAGAGAGAAGGGCCCAAAGCCATTTCCATAGTTGTACATCATTAGTTGGGACATGGTTTCATTCCATACAGGTGGATGTGGGGCTGCACGGGGAGGAAACTGAACTGTGGCCTCCACATAGGAGATGAGAACCTTTGCTGTCACCGTTTAGCATATGGTGTTGCATGGGCCGGGGCCCGTATTAGATCCCTGGACCTCACAGTTGCAAGACAAGTGCTCAACCTGCTGAGCTATCCCCGCATCCCTACTTTCCTCAATTTCTGACTAGAGGTAGATGCGCAATTTCTTGAATGACTGAATAATTAAATGGAAGAATGAGTGAGTCAATGAGTGAGACTGAGTGAGTAAATGGACATATTAAAAGACGTGTGCCAGAACAAAGAAGCTCTTATTTAACTTAGTGACATTAGAAGCTCTTATTTGACCTAGTAACACGAGCAGTTTTCTTTCCAAATTTCAGTCCAGAGTCAACACAACACACACAAGTAGAAGGGAGAGCAGTAGCCTGCTTGACAACAAAAGACTGTGTAGAGTTCAAACTACTTTATTGTTTTGAGTAAAAGTAAATTCACCTCCAAGAAGGAAACATGAAAAATGTTCTGTGTTGTCTTTGGCTGAAGCCCGTTTAACACAGCCTCCCTTTAGAGACCAGATTTCCACGCTTCTACTAAAACCTCCACATGAATTAATATTTGAAAAGTGAAATATTTCTTAGTTGTAGGAGAAACACATTTTAAAATTGCAAGTACAGCTGTTTCAAAGAACCATTGAGTGTATTTTTTCCTCTATACCTGACCTCCAATCTTATATGCTATTTCCACTCATAATTCTACCTTTATTCTCCTACTATTTTTATTTGGAATAATCTTCCTGTATGTTTACTATTACATTCTAATTCCTCATGCCACACTCTACGTAAAGCTCGTCTAAAATGAGAGCTCTGTGTTTCAACTACTGCTGAACTTTATTTTCATTTAGTATAGAGCTTTTTAAATATTTTACCTTTGTAGTTATTTACTTTTGGCTTTTCCCATTATATATTCTTTTAAGAAGTTATTGGTATATTTGTGTGCTTGACTGCATCTGCACAATAAAACACAGTATTCTGTAACATGTGAATATTAAATGCTTGTCTGAAAAAGGAATTCCATCAAAATTTGCTTTATCTACATGACTACCGTATTTTCCGGCGTATAAGACGACCGGGCGTATAAGACGACCCCCTAATTTTACAGTTAAAACATAGGTTTAGGCCTATATTTGCTGTATAAGACGACCCCCCACTTCCGAGGCTGTAGTCTTATACAGCGAATATAGGCCTAAACCTATGTTTTAACTGTAAAATTAGGGAGTCGTCTTATACCCCGGAAAATACGTATTATTTCATTCTAGGAATAAATAAAAGGCATATGAAAGGGTGAGGTATAGGGTTGGTTTGGATCGAAGGAGAAATTCCAAGAAATTAGGAGATTATTCAGTCAATCATAAACCTGGGTAATGGTTACTTACTTAACAAAACAGGACTTGGGGTAGACGTATTTGATGATAGCAAAACAAAGAAAAAAATTACATGATATCCCATAAGACATAGTTAAAGTAATATGTGAGCAAAAATCATACACTTACAGGAGCATTATCATCATTATGTCTTATTTCTTTTAGAAGACAGAATGATAGCCAGCTATAAGAAAAAAAATACTGAGTGCACTGTATTGTTAAGATAGCTAATACTCAGGGAAATCAACTGAATGAAATGGGAGGTTTCTAAAAGTTGTAACTATCACCCTTGAAATAGTTTTTCCTTTCTTTTGAATAGCATACTTCATTTCCCTCAGTCTAGAATCTATTCTAACAAAAATAATTTTATCCTTGTCTTTAGTGCCCCTTGACAATTGGTCATGTTTGATAGTAAAGGACAGCCCTACGTACTATCCAGGAGCAAACCATTTTTTTTTCCTAACGCTCTCTCAGTATAAAGCTATCTAAGGGATCAGCAGGAAACCTCCCCATGGCAGTGAGCTAGATCCATTTGAATAGATGCTTCCAGAAGAGCCTTCCTAGAAAGGGGCCACTCCTCACCTCCAGTTCTCTCCTAGATGAATTATAGCCTTGGCATTTGCTTAATGGAGCAGGAACACAACATATCACAAAGCAATCAACATACAACTACGACAAACCGGTTTGGAATAAAATTGTAAAATTAGGTTGCTGTTGAAACAAAACGACTCCTATTTATTTTACGTAGAAGTTTGATGATCTAATGATGTGAATCCAGCTCAGCATTTGGACAACTTCGGAAAGTGACAGGAGCACACTTTCTGTTACGGAGTGGAAATCACGGAGACAATAGGCAAGATTAACAACATTGTGACAGAAAACGTGTGCTGAAACCTCAGCTGCGCCAGGAGGAATAAAGAAACAAAAGAATTGTTGAGAGAGGTGGAACAGGAAGGAGGCTTAATTCTGGAGATAATAGAGTTAGCGCAGTTTAGAGAAATAATGTGAGTGGTGATTTTTCGTTTGGAAATACCGGTATACTGGATATTCCAAATGATGATTAATTAGGTACCTGTGGCTGCATAAACAATACAGCATCCTTCATATGTATGAACCACTGATTCAACACAAGGGCACCCCTGTCTCCCCACCTGACTTTCTGTCACTGATGATATAACGTGACCTTTGGAGAATTAGCTAATGTAACCCCTAATAGCTGAACTCCTTACATATACATCAGGAACCTGGTTTTGCTGATGTTATAACTTGTTTTTCTTTAGGATTTGTTGTTGTTGTTAAAAGTCACTGCTGCTTTGAAGGCTAGGTGCTCAGAGTAAAGCAAAAGTGCAGAAATTTGTCATCCTTGTGTAAATAATCTTTCTCACTATATTTTGCAAAAACACAATTGGGACAATTCTGTAAAAGGGTTAATAGATTTGGCTGAAAAAGCATACAAAAGTGTTGTTACTCTCTCCTTCAAAGTAAGTGATTTCAAAGGTTGGCTTGTCATAGAATGAGGACTGTACATTGGAAAGAATTTCTGGAATAATTAAGAAAATATCAATTTATGCTTTTCATTTGGTGACTCCCGAGTTGGCTTAGGAAAGGTTATATGTTAGGCAATGCTGATATTTAGAAGTTTAGGTATCAAATTTTTATTGTTTTGGTGTATTTACTTGACTATGAGCTATTATGAGAATTTTTGGATATTTAATGTAACATGTTTTAAGAGATTCTGAATAGTGTACTAAATCATTACTAAATTAACTTATGTTCAATATTAAAGGCAGAATGTTCTCAAATTATAACAAAAGAATAGCCTATTCAGACATAAATCCTAAATTAGTATAACAGTTCAGGAATTGCCAATAGCGATGTATATTTTAGTGACAATAATTTTGAAATAAACATACTGTACGACCCATGTAAAATCTGGTCTGGTTCACTTTGTTCTATTACTGTTTTATCTTTTGGGGGAAGAAAAAATGTATACAAACAGCAATTCTGAGCTAATTAAAAAGAGCCAGATACGATCCTAGATGCCTCAACCTTAATTGACACCCCCCCACTTTTATTTTTCAATGAGAGTTTCTATAAATTTCTCATATAGCACCTTGTGATTTTTCTTTTTAATTTTTATTAAGTTTATTGGGGTGTCATTGGCTAGGAAAATTATATAGGTTTCAAGTGTACAATTCTATAATATATCACTGTATGCTGCACTGTGTGCTCACTACCCATCAGTCCTCCTTCCATCACCACATACTTCACTGTTAATATATCCCAACTGGGAGATCCAACCATTTTCTCCATATTTATTGGTTGTATACAATGTGTGGTTTTGCTACACATTGATCATGAGGAAAAACCCTTTTTGGAGTTTAAGTCAAATTCTAACTTTCAGAACTACTAAATTGATAAGTGAAGGCCTTGTCTAGTTTCTGTCAATCACAATCTTAACCAGGGGTGTCCAACTTTGGCTTCCCTGGGCCACATCAGAGAAAGAATTGTCTTGGCCCACATATAACATACACTAACACTATAGCTAATGAGCTTTAAAAAGGTTGCAAAAAAAAATCTCATCATGTTTTAAGAAAGTTTATGAATTTGTGTGGGACTGCATTCAAAGCTGTCCTGGGCCAGATGTGGTCCATGGGCCTAGGGTTGAAGAAGTTTGCTTGAACTCTCCATTTGAGCATTTTACTAAAGCTCACACCTTCACTTTTCTGGTAGTGTTTATATTTACATTATAAAGTTATAACAGTTGTAAAATTTAAAGTCACAGCACTGTGAATATGAATATAGTAGTGAAACTTTCCAGCTACAAATTCTTTGTATAAAGTCTGATTGCTTTCTGGTGTATCAATTATGGTCACTTAAGTGGGATTTTGACATCCTCAGTGTAATGCAGTGGTTAAATGGTCATTTAAGATTTTTATTTCAGTCAATATCTGGTTCAGAATCCTTTCTTTCTCTTACAGCTGCCTCTGAAGTGGTCCCTGCTGGTTTTGGGGAATTGGGGAGGATTAGTGTCTAAGCTCTTTATCTGGATAAGTCTGATAAAAGTGGGTTGAGTACATTTAGATGCTGTTCTCGGTGTGGCCACAGCCACTACTCTCTCCAGCATTTTTCCCTTCTCACAGTTAGTGCAGACCAAGTTACTTCTCAGTAAAAGTCATGTGTATTTGCTGATCCGTTTCCCCCTCTGCCCTCACCAGTGAGCAGTGCTCACTCCTGCTACTGTTGGCCACTGTTCTTAATGTCGGCCTCATGTCTTAACCAGGGATTCACAACCCAGCATATCTGCTTTGTCCCCACCTCAGCTAACCGCCCTTCCTTATTCAACTGCACAGCGAAGTTACAATTCTTTCCAGACCCTCAGAGCACGAGGACCCCAGGGAGTGTGCTCTATCTTAGTGATCACCTGTTGGTGGTACATGCTGCCTCAGCATTTAAAGATCTCTTTATTTTGCCTTTTTACATGAAAAATCATGCCACTTAGTGTGCATGCTGGGCTCGCATATTAAATAATACATACATATTAGTGTTATTATTTTTTTAGTTTTCAGCTTTATTGAGGCCTATTGACACTCCTTTGGAAGAAAAATAATGGTTTCTAAAATGAGGATGAGTTTTTCCTTCTAATAGCTGATCAATTCGTTTTAGATAAAAAGTGAGGGTGTGTTAAGCTGAATGTGTTCATAATATTTCAAAAGTTATATACAACAATAATCAGAACATGCATATGCTAGGTCTACTGTCACTGTAATTCCATTTCTTACACTGTGAAATGTAGCAATAATAGAATAACGTGTCTGGTTTCTATTTAAATGTATATTAATTATGCAACAGGCTGAAAAGTCATGGCTTGCTACAGTGCTTTGCATTCATTCATCCAATTTCATAAGTTAAATAAAAGCTGTCTGAAAAATATTCTTCTTTTAATTATTCTATACTCTCAGTATGCTTATTTAAATGTTTAACCTGTTTGTATTTTTAACTCCCATTATTCAGATGTTATTGTTTTATTTTTATTTTTTCAAAACTTTAAAATTATCTCTACTATTTTCTGTTATTTCCCTCCTTTAGTTGTTTTGGCCTAATTCTGCAGCTTTTTATTTCTTTTTGGTATTCATACTTCTTATGAATCTTTGAAATCTATCTTTATATTCAAACTCTCTATTTCTACTTAATTTTTCTGTGACATATCATCTGTTCTCACTGAGAATACTTACATATTTTATTTAACATGATCCATTTTTGTCATCAAATTTTATGATGTAGGTTATTCAGTTCAATTGTGTTATTTTTTCATGGTTGTTATATCCCCTCATTTTTCTACTTACTTCTTCTATTTAGCTCATACTCATCTATAGCTATCAATATACTCATCTATTTGTGGAGTATGTTCCACAATAGGGTGCTGGCCCCACCTGGAGTATTGAAGGAAGGGATTTAATGGTTTAGGCTGGAGTTCACCTTTCCTATCACACACTAGGATACCATGCCTCAGAGAAACTTCTTTTATTTCTGACAGAGTGTGTCTCTAAGACAGTGTGAATATTTGATAGGTTCTCAGATATTTAATAGGCTCCTCAGATGTTTGCTTCTAGTCAATTCCCTGTGCTACTTCTTATTTTTTGCCATCTCCAGATTCTTGAAGAGTGTCTAGAACTTTCTGTGTGTTCAATAATATTGAATGAGTAAATGAAGCAACAAACATACACTTGTTTAAGTAATCAATAGCTTATTCTTGATCAATAGTACTGTAACAATCAAGAAACATCAATTCCTTTTTTTCTCAAAGAGAGCATTTAAAAAAAAATGTCACATAGGTCTTAGGAATCATGTGTTATCTTTAGTTAGTTTGTTGTTGTTGTTGTTGTTTTGGTTTGTTTTGTTTTGTTTATGCATAGCAGGGCAACTCAGAATTTATTCCAACAGCCAAAAAATGCAGATTCCTTTTAGAATTCACCTGTTACACACAAGGGATCAACTTTAAAATTTTTTGGTTACTCTGCATGTAACCACAGCTTTTAATTAGCATTTGTTCATTACAAAATACAATCAAATAGTGGGTTTAGGCCCCTCAAAGAGTATACAGAAACAGAACCAATACACTTTTTGCTGTTATGGAAAGGCTGACATATGTGCGAGATGAGTCTGCTGGGAAAGTAATTCTAATTTACTCCACAAATTGTTTGGTATCCTTAATAACTGATTCCATTAGATAATTACTTAGCTGGCTATACCTTACATAAGCTTTGGTTGTGAATAAAAAATAACTAAGATATTAATGTGGTATTAAGCCATAAATAGACATTGTACAATATGAAGAGTGTTAGAACAAATGTTAAAAGTCTCAGAAAACACAGTGGAGGAAGATGTCAGTTTGGAATAGATTTTTATAATGCATAGTTCTGTAAAAACTTTTCTTTCAATCAATGGTGGACTTGTTTCCTCCTTATAGTTTTAGTGAAAGCCTGAAATGCTTTTTTTTCAATGTATTTATTGCTGTTTGAGTCTGAACCTAAACTAGGTATTGAGTCTTATCTCTTAATTTAAAAGTAATTAACTTTATTAATTCTTTCCTGCTCTGATGATATATTTATGCTGCCAACTTTTATTTATCAATAAATAAATAAATTTAGTGCAGACTAATAAAAGATAAGCCCTCCAAAATCACACGAAAAGTATCTTATATTGGAAGAGATATACAGTAATATTTGGAAATAATTTCTCATGGAACTTCAATTGCTTAAGAATCTTTGAAATAAATGCTAAATTATAAATGATAAGCACTTTTTTAAAATGTTACACAGTCTCAGGATATTCTGTGGATAATGGTTTCATGAAAATAATTTATTCAGGCTCACTAGAAATACACAGGCAGTCGAGTAGGCAGATACATCATGTATCACTGGGGAGAAGGGAGAACAGTCGTCAGTGTTAAGTATTCTACCATTTAGGGGGAAATGAAGCTACTAAATGTGACTAGACTTTGCCTTTTCTACTACTCAGAATGTAGCTGGGAATTGGGAACCATGCTTGGTAATAAGCTCTTAAGCACATTTGTAGTGTGGAATAAAGTTCTTACTTGGATGAGTGATGTTCATTCAACCTGAGCTGGTTTTAAAGGGATAGAATATAGGCCAGCAGCTCTCTATGACACATGTATAACCTCTCTGTAAATGTGCTGTCTTTATTTTTATATCAAGTGAATTTGGGGTTTCAAAAGGTATTATTCATAAATAGGCTACAGTTCCTCAAAGGAGAAAAAAAGATCTAGCCCATAACATACTGACCCCTGAGAAATAAAATACCAAACCATTTCTCCTTTAACTCCAAAGGAAGCCTATATATTTTTTTATCAGTCACTTTTGCAGAGAAAGAATACATAAAAATTTCTTCATCTATCTTGGTTTCTATTAGGTGGTCAATTTGGTTTGGGTTTTCATCAGAGTTGGATTAACAGCTGGAAGGAAAAGTTGTCTCATCCAAATATTCACCCAGGGGCAATGAGGAAATCTATTAAGTCTGACAGAGGACAATGGTACTTATTCAGAAAGACACTTTGAACAATTTAATGGAATGGCGATTTTTTTAAAAAGTTCTTCAGATAATACTCACAAATGTAGAATTTAAGATTCTATGTAATGTAATGTAAAAAGCAATTTAATTCAACAAAGGAGAAAAATAAAGAGCTGTATTTATTACTTAAGTATTTCAAATTAAGGAATTAATGTAGGGGCCCAGAGAAAAATGCAATGAGATTCCAAAAATTATCAGTACCATAATCTAGTACAAAGGAATAACTCTTCATAATATAAGATATATAACATTGGAAGGTTTGTTTAAGGGAATGAAATTAAAAGAGTTTAATGATTACTAGAGCTACACCACAAGTGATATATATTTTTAAAATAAAAAGCTGAAATGGACATGATAAAATATTAACGTTCACAAATTTTGCTTATGATTTGCAGGATTTTGCTACTTTAATGATACCCAAAGTCATAATATAATCCTTTTCCTGCATCATCAATATTTCTGTTGTAGTAGGTCATGATAGTCCCTGCATTGCCTCCTTAAAATTGATATAATTACAGAATTTTATCAGGTGAGTCTTCAGTTTTTCCAACAAGGATCTTTCTTCACTCTAGCATAAATCCTTATACAAATAAGACAACCTCTTGAATTTATGTATCTCTAAAATGCTTCTGTCAATGGCAAAGAAGACATATCTATGTCATCCAAAGATCATATTTCTGCTTGTTTAGCTTCAAATCTTGGAGAAGCTCATTTAGTTTAGTAAGATGAATGATTCAGCCAAAACACCTTCTGTGAAGAGGTGCTATGATTGATATCCCCAGCCTTTTGTCTCACAGTTTCCCCTATATGTGATATCTGAGCATAATAAACACTGTTAAAATGAGAGTACTTTGGAACCTGAGAGATCCTCGTGGACAGACTACAGTAGAGATACTTATTATGCTCCACAAAAAAGAAGTTCAGAATTCTCAAGAAGTTTCCTTTCATCTGTTTTTAGGATTTCCTGGCCAAAAACCCATATATTCTATATTAAAGTCCATATAATTGATTATTTATTTTTGCAATAATAAAATTTCTATTATTCTGTCTGTACAGTAAAATATAGTATAATCAGCTCTAAGTTACCAAGATATAATTATAAACTGTTGATTGTAAGAAATTTCTGAGTTTCTGATATGTAAATATGTAAAAAACATGTATTCATATCTTAAGCTCAGTGTAATATGCTATATATTTAGCAAGGTAAGTACAAATATTTTGAGCACCCAATCATACAAGCTTTCTTAAAAAATGCAGTTTTAGCAAGGTCCCTGTTAAGTTCATTTAACCAGAACTCCTCCCACAGCGCCTCAATATCTGATCACCTTCAATATCTGATCAGGTTTGTCATATTCCATGACCCCCCAAATGGTGTCTAATTACCTGGCCTGTCTCAAGCAAAGAAGGCTATTAAGTTGGGTTTGCTGAAATCCCCTTATTAACCCCCAATATTTCCTCTTAGTAATTTTCCATCCACTAAATCCCCATTCTGCTGCTTGACTATAAATCCTCCCACTGTAAAATTGTATCACAGTGGTCTTGGTAGCTATCATGATGGTCCTCAGTAAGTTTGACTTGGTATCTGCAACTAGTGTCACTAAAAATTATTTTTGTAATAACTGCCTACTTTCTTTAGAATTTTAGGAGAGATACATATAAATGCTATCAGAAAGGTAATAGCTGGGATAATACAATAAAGGGAACTGAACAATTGTTTTTGTTGATTGGCATACTTGATTTGCTTCAATAGGCCCACCTCTAAGGCTTTGTAAAAGCCGTGAAAATAAAACTCTGGTTAGATTGTGTCCTGTTCAGCCAGGAGATGCTCTATTAAAGATACAAAAATTCACACTGTAGAAAATAAAAGATTCATAGAAAATGAACTAGAGTTCTTATTCCTTAAAAGTATTTTGTAGCACCTAGTCACAATCATCTCAGAATCATTCTTAACCTTAAACTAAATGTTAAAATCCTAGGGCTTTCAGAAGAGTTATAAATTGAACTACGGCTCAACTCTATGTCCAAAACCAACCCTTGCACCTGTAGATGTGGTTGGTCATTGCCCAGAGTCATTGCCCCGCACATAGACTTTGAGAATAAGAGCCCAAATTCTAGTCCAGTATAGATAAGAATGCACCGTATAGCCTAGACACATGATGGCTATTTCAGACAAAATGTTCACAAATGCACATCAATTACTTAAGTAAAAAACTGTCAGAAATCACAGTTCCGATCCTCTCCAACACAGGGCAGTGATGTCTCCCAGGTTCGCTGTGCTTATTACTGTTATCAACTTGATTGGCAGAAGCTCAACCAGTTGTTTGGGGTCATCTTGGCAGCAGATAAACTCCATAAACTGCAAGCACAGGTTGATTGCATAAAGAAATCAAAGGATTTAGAAGATAAGAATTGTAAAGGCAGACTCAGAGAAACTGGTGGAGACAGTTGAGCCTTCTGCCCCAGAAGGTAAGACTGAGCAAAAACAAACGTTTGTAAACTGAGCAAAGGTGAAAGTAGGTGGGTACCTTGGGAGAAGGACTAACGTATTTGAATACCATTTGGAAATTGAAACCACGGAAAAGGGTCTTTGGGGCATATTTGCCTGTGGCCTCCACCCAAAGGCTTAAAAGCAATTTTAAATCACCTTAGTGATCAGAGTTGAGAGGCAGAGATTCTGTCCTGACTGAGACAAATGACTGATTACGGGAGTAGGCTGCCATTCAAAAAATGAGGAAGATAATGGAGTAAAAATTTATGGCCCTTGATTTAATGTTCCTAAGTCATAGAGTAAAAGAATGTGGCACCATCAGGATCAAGGAAGAAACTGTCAAAAATGAGTAAAGGGTTCCATAAGAATGAAAATGAGTCTTGGGATTTTATTCTTTCCAGTGGCCTACATTATGTTAAGTAGTAAAGACACCAGAAAACAGAGTGTTTTAATAGAATTTGTCAGTCACTTCCAAAAACTCTTTTTGGGGGTGGGAAGGGAGGACTACTCAAGTTCAAACATTGCTAGCGGGGAAGCCGGGATGGCTCGGTGGGTTGAGAGCTCACTTTGCAGCGCCGGGGACTGGGGATCGAATCCCGGCCCCGGCCCGTGCGGAACCATATGCTGAACTGGGAGCTCCCCCAGTTCAGTTCTCTCTCTCTCTCTCTCTCTCTCTCTCTCTCTCTCTGTCAAAAATAAAAATAAATAAATAAAAATATATTAAAAAAAACCCAAAAAACAAAAACATTGCTAGCACAGTATGGGAAAGCAGAATGTGTCTTACACTCACTGCCCTTTGTATTTTTAGAACGCAGAGTTCTTTGTTTCAGGGTGAAAATGCATGCCAACAAATGGACAATAGGTTGACTAATCTATGTTGTTAAAAAAATAATAATACTGGTTTTCAGGTCCACTCCCCTCCTAAAATTGTCTAGGTTCTTTGAAGAAAGAGAACATTTCTCTATGCAAGCCATTTAGACACTCCTTTCAATGTAAAGTTTGTAAAGGAATCACAAATTTCTTATTTCTTATTCAGCCCTGTTTATTTTATTTCTAGCATCACGGAGTATAGATACATTATAAAAAAGACATTAAATTATTCAATATGTGTTAGGTAAAGATTGTGCCCTTCAGTGACCTGAGGCCATCTTCTTTACCCTAATGAGTATGAAAGCAAACCTCTCAGAGAAATACTCATCTGAGCCATACAAAACCACCAGTAGAAAAACCCAGGAGATTATCCTCAACTCTCATTCCAGAGAACAATCTAAATTATGTCATTAATAATTATGCTGTAAGTTAGTTTTGTAACATGAGCAGAATGTAGAATGTTATTATTCTTATACCTGAAAAACATGTCTAGTCCCCTTACTAATACTGGTCATCAGCTACTTGGCAACAGGGTCTAGTTTCAGTACATCGGAGATGGTGGATTATGGAATTAAATAAACAAAACTGAACTATTCTGGCTTTTCTAATAAGTAGTGACTCTGTATTTGACTATTTTTCTTCAATTGGCTCCAAATTGGCAGACTCCATTTTTGATGAAATGAGAATTTGCTGAATTATTCCTCAGTGCTGCATCAGCTGCCCTTAAACATATTTATTCAATGGTTTCTTGATCCTTACATTCCCCCCCCCCCCAATGCTCTGTTTTCCTAGATGCAGATGGCTCTAGTCAAATGCTTGGCATCGAATACAGTGCATTAATTCTGGCTGGTCAGAAAGAGGTTGCCAAAAACGCGTGTTTTATGTATATCGTACTGCAGAGGTAATTAGTACCAAGAATGCTAGCTGCCCAGCCTGTCATTAGCGGTCTCATTTGCCTTACCATTCCTCAACTTAATGAGTCCTCTAAAACCTTACTAGGTAGAGCTTTGCTAAATCAGGCTATCTACTCTTCTGAAGATGTCCATTTACTAAGAAGAATGTACACTGCCCTATATAGATTCAATTTTATAGGGGTGAACTTGATCAGAACATACAGGAAGTCCTATAAGAAAAATAATCAAGCATATACATAAAATTAAATCGTGAGTCTTTCAGGAATGTTTCTCAGCTAGAGTCAGATAGTTTCTACTTTACAAATAGAAATTGTTGCGTCTTTGCTAACCAACCAGATTTTTTGGAAAAAAGACAACGTTTTACCACTATGTTCTTTAGTCCAGTTCCTTGGGAGATATGCTCATTTCTGTTACTGGATAACCTAGCTTTTGAACAAACCAAGATCCATTGGAATACCGAGAGCAGAATATCACCAATGTCAGGAAGAAAGTTAGTCTTAGTTTGTGCATAATCATTGTGTCATAAAATTGCTAGCCCAAGTGACAGATTTGTAAGGAAAGTGACCCCATCGTATTGACAACATGATTGTGATTTTGAACAACCTTCTTCAAAATATATCCTACAATTTGACTTATTCTTTGATATTTTATGTATTCTGTCTTTTGTTAGTATATGTGAAGTCTATATTTGTCTATTATTATACCTTGCTACTTAAACTTTTTTCTTATTGCTTACAATAATTTTCAGTTGATCATTGCATCTGTCATTTGTTCCATGTTTTCAAATTTCTCTTTACTGATGTTGGCAGATATATCCAATTAAATATTAAATACTAGTAATGATTATAAATGTGTTTTCTTGATTCTGGTCATAAAAAGAATGAGTTTACTGTTCCCTTTATAGGTAAGTTGGTGAATTGAGATGTTTATGTGTATTTATATTTATAAAAACTTGTTAAACAAGCATTCATTCATTCATTTCTATATTACTCACTGTTTTTAGCATATTTGGATATAGACTTTTTCTTAGAAAAAACTAAATAATTATATTAAAAGTTTCCCAATTTTTATAATACATGCGAATTCTCAAAAATAACTACTTGAAAATGATGCATTACTTTTTTATTATGACACTGAATTCTGTTCACAAAGATTTCCTTAGGATTTCTACAGTAGGATTTGTAAGTGACCACATTTAAAGGTTCCTTAAGGCTTATAAGTGTGGTTAGTAGAAGTCTTCTTTTGGGATCTAAGAATTTTCTGGTGTGCAAATATATAACCCATTTTCATGAATTATGCATGAGCACTTGAAAAGATATAGTTTGTTTTCTTCCACATTTAAATGTATTATTATTTTTAAAACTTTTGTCAAGAAAATGTAACAAATATCACACAAATATAGGAACTAGATATACAGCTTAATAAATTCTAATAACATCCATGAGTTTATCACCCAGTATTAGAAATAAAACCTGTCTGGCATATCTGTTTTCTATCAATCCATGGTAATCTTTGGGATTTTCATAGATATTTTCTTTAAAACAAAAAAGTATAATACATACAATTATATAAATCCAAAATCTGGGATTTATAATTTCATGAGAAGTCAGATGACTTAAAGTTTTCTGTCAGTTCCTGTGAGGACTGATTTGGTTCAGGATTACCAGCAGTCCCACGTGAAGCTCAAGGAGTCAGCCACACAATATTATTTAGTGTGACATTGGTATTCCATATTCTACTCTAGATGATTCTCCTAGCCAGATGGAAAGTGAATGACCAATCTCAAAGTCTCTTATTATGAAGTCCTTAACCCTCATTAGTGCCCACTTTGTCATTTGTATCCTCTGGAATGCAGGTCCCCAAACAGAGTTATTATGGATTGCAACAGATGTATTGCAACAGGTGTATTGCAACAGGTGTATTTACTCTTGTGAACTATCTAAGGGAGAAGGAGTGGCAATAATAAAAAAAAGCCTCCAGCCTTCTCTGCAGACCAGATACCATGAGGAAAGGTCTGGCAATAATCCAAGATGGCTGGGAAAAAAGAAAAAAAAGCATAACAAAGGAAAGTCTTCCATAAAATTAGGTCTTATTCTAGTCAGTCTAACTCTATCTGCCCATGTTAGGTGTCTGTCACAGATATAAAGCTCTCTTTCACATGTGAGACATCTTAAGAGTTGTATTTATGGAAGAAGCTGAATTTTGTGAAGATTCTTATTTTAAATATATATCATAGTAATTGGCTCAATTTCTGTAACTCAGTTGAGATCAGCTTCTTCCTATCTGACCTGTTATATCACATCTTGATCTGGGGGCAGGGTGGGGGTGTAAATAAATAGAATAAAAAAATGAACAAAAATAATCTCTTCAAAATCCCTCCAGCTTGAGATACTCAAATTAAAAGTTGACTACAAAAGAATACATGCCCCCCTGTAATACAAGGACATATGCATTACTTATAGTTCCTGTTGCAAAGAACATTAACCAACTTACTTCTAGATTTTTATTTTGCCTCAGCTGATTAGCTTCTAATATCATATTGTTAAATAAATAATTATCTTGATAAATATTTATATCTTAATTGTTTTAAGAAAGTAAAAGTTGATATGAGTAAGTTAAATACAAATAAAAACCACAAACTGTATTTTATGAAATAGTCATTTTATTCCTTACTAGAACCACAAAATATGACTAATATATGTTTGGTTTTTAAATAACTGATACTGAATATATTGTCTTTCCAATAATCATTACTGGGAATAGATGCTAGTTGATATGGTTCTAAATGCAGAGGCTGGTTTAAGGTATATATAGTCAAAGTAAAACTTAATATCACCTTATTTTTCTCTTCAGTTGTTTTTGAGTTGTGTGATTTTGAAAGTATGTACGTGAAATATTGAAGCCACATATCATGAAACTAATATACTTCCTTTGCTATAATAAATACATAGATTTCACATATAAAAACTGAAATTCTTGATTTATTCTCTATGACAAAGAAACATATTTTTATTCAGAATTGTTGTAAGTATAAACAGAAATACAGTAAAAATGAAGAAAACTGCATCTACCAGGCCACATGACTAGAAATAGTAAAGATTGCTATTGTATTTTTAATTCACTATCTTCTTCCTCAGTCATTTTGTAAGACTATATTTCTTAGCTTAATTTATTTTCTACCGTACACTAGCAGAATGGGTTTATATTTTATAACAAAATATCTGAGATTAACACGGGTGATTTTTAAACAAAATTTATAAAAATTTAAACAAATAACATTTTTAAGATTGTATAGACAAGATTTTAGTAGTCTTGTTTTCCATAGATTTCACACTCAAAAAAAAAAAGGATGTTTTGAGAGCAGACTGGGATAATGCTGTGAATATGTACCATCTCTGAGTGAGCTTGGGAGGAGCTTTGAGGCATTCATTGAATACACACACACACACACACACGCGCGCGCGCGCGCACACACACACACACACACACACACACACACACACACATGAAACCACAAACTATCAGAGCTAATAATAGTTTAGCAAAGTAGAAGGATAAAAGTTAAACACAAAAATCAGTTGTGCTTCAGTACACTACTGATGTATTATCTGAAAAGTAAATTAAGATAGCAATTCCATTTTCACTAACATCTTAAAATAAAATATCTAGAAATACATTAAACAAAGGAGATAAAAGATTTTTACACTGAGTACAAAACATTGCAGAAGCAAATTAAAAAATATTTTAATAAGTGGAAAGACCCCACATTCATGGATTGGAAGTTTTAACATTGTTAAGATAACAATACTTCCTAAAGTGATTTACAGATTCAACTAAATCCCTAACAGAATTCTAATGGTTTTTTCTCAGAAATGGAAGAGTCAGTCCCAAAATTCATATGGATTTTCAAGGAGTCCTAATAACAATAAATAAATAAATAAATCAAGACAAAGTTAGAGGACTCATATCTCCTAACTTTAAAACATACTACAAAGCTACCATAGTCAAAACATTGGAGTACTAGCATAAGGATAGATAAATAGACTAATGGAATAGAATTGAGAGTCTACAAACAAAGCCATATGCTTGTATATATGGCCAATTCATTTTCAAAAGAAATCCAAGATCATTCAATGAGTAAAAAATAGTTTCTTTAATCAAAGGAGCTGGGTCTACTAGATTTCGACTTGCCAATAAATGAAGTTGGGCCATACTTTACACAATTAACAAAAACTACTTGAAATGAATCAAAGAACTGTATTTAAATCTTTACAAAATAAAATTCTTAGAAGAAAAACATGACCATTTAGTAAGGGATTCTTAGATATTTCTACAAAAGCATATGCCACTGAAAAACAAACAGACAAACCACCTTTGTTTAAGTAGTTACAAACAAGCAATTCTTGTGTCAAGGGATGTTATCAAGAAAGTGAAAAAACAGTCTATAGAATTGAATAAAATATTTGCACTCATATGTCTGATTAGAGCCTAGTATCCAGAATATATGAAGAACTCTTGTTTGATTACCTGTTGGCAAAGCATGTGTCGCCTGGTCATTTGCATATCTTTTTTGAAAGAAATATCTAGCCAGAAAAGCCCTTTGAGAATTTTTAAATTGGGTTGTCTGTGTTTTGGTTATTGAGTTATAAGAGGGAATTCACTTGCAATGTTTTTACTTTTCCCACTGGGTTCTACTTGCCTTCAGGAGACAGAAATGTGAGGAAAGAATTATTTATGTGTACAGTATATACATTAATGGAATTCATCCTGAGAGGTTTTTTGGTTTGTGTGTGTGTGTGTGTGTGTTTACTTAAAAGATACTTCTTTCTAATTATTTTTATATCTATATATCTAGATAGGCACACACACACGCACACACATCCCGCACACATTTATCTTTATTCCATTCTACTTATTAACATTAGTTTGGTGGAGTGAAAACTGATAATTTACATTCAAATTCAGAAATTGCCTGCAAAAAACAATTATATTCTAAAAATGTTTCAGACCATTTAGAATGAAAGTAAGGGTTTTATAGATATAGAGAAAAAAGCTTTAATGTAGTGTTATTGCATTGAGCTATGACTGAGAAGCAAAAATGAAGAGAAAAACATATACTAAATATATTAGAATTATGTAGATGAGGGCAGGGTATGTTAATTTCTAGCATTGGTAAGATTAACGTTACAATTAATAATACAGATTATGAAATACTAGGTGGTGATTTAAATTAAAAAAATGTATACGGATTTAAAAACATATATATGTATTTAGAATGAAATACATTGATTTAGTGTTAGCATTCAGTACATATTAAATCCTATAGACAATGATGCCAAAATGGTTAAATTAAAAATGCTGCCTCATCTATGTTATTTCCTGAAGTTTCCTGTCTGCTAAATTTAATGGCGGTGGTCACTGAGCCTATGCCAGACATTTGACAGATAATTTAAAATCAACCTTTGCCTTTGTATCATAACTTCAGATCTCTGATAAGAATTTAATTTTGCCTTTCAGTCAGAAAGCGTCTAGCAGCTGCCTTCCTGCTGATATTGAGGCAAAAGATTTTTCTGTTTTAACCTATGGATGACTATCATCATGCCCCTTTTTAAATGGTCTTTGAGGGTAAAGAAAAGGATGCTGCAAAAGCTCAACTTTAGCAAAATGTTACTGTCAGAATTTTATTCACACTAAATGGCCTCAGCATGTTACTGTTTTCCTCTGGGGACTGCAATGGCTCCCTGTCAAATACCAAATTGATTTTAAAATTGCCTGGATGGCTTTGAGGCACCGCGGTTGAGAGCTGTGTGTTTATCTGAGTCAGTGTTAGTACATGAGCACAGGTCTCCCCAGCAGCTGTGAGCTGTATTTATGCATGTTCCCAGCGCAGGAGAGGTTAAAAGCTCACGTTCGACAATTTCACCTGCACATATGGTGACCACAGCACGACTGTCAGCGACACATTTGGAATATTTAGTATACATGCTGCCAAAGCGAGCACATTTGGGATATTTATATGCTCAGGTAAAGCCCATCAAACTTTAAAAACTGTTTTAAAATACATAACCTTCTATGCTTAGATGGTGATGTAGAAATATGGCACACACACAATGAGGAATTCAGGCAAAATAAAAGTTTCTAAATGTTGCTAAGCTCTATTACATGTAGAGCTTATGAAAAAGCACAAGGATACATCAACAGAAGTACTGAATTCTCTGAAGATTCAGTGAATTTTACGACAACTCATTTTTATTTTCATTGTGCCTAATAACAGTCACTTGTTCAAAACACACACAGTACGAAACCATTGTACCCAGGTTGGCTTCAAGTGCCTATACAAGGACTATAGAGTTAATTAGTTTTAATTTATACCGTCTATTTTTGAAACAAATATAAATGTATTGATTTTTAGAAAAAGTGTAGTTAGAGAATTTAAGAAATTGGGAATATGGAAAAAGGCAGAAGAAAGTAAAAAAAAAACAAACAACCAAGCCAATTTCCGTCACACAAAAATTGTCATCTTGAATACAGCAAACATCCCCCTTTGTAGGAGGGTTAGCAGGTGGCACAAACACTAGTGTATGTATGTGTGTGTGTGGGGGGGCGGGGCAGGGAGCACATATTTGTACATTCACCTGGAACACCATGGCAGACCAGGTAAGACACTGACCCTCCTTCCAATGGCACATGGAGATTGAAATGGAATGGAAAGGAAATTCAAAAGGTATTTTTGATCAGGATGTAGGAGATGTAATATTCACGAAGACTAGCTAGGTTCGGTAAGAGAAAGAAGACGGCTATAACTCACCCTAAGAAAGAGAAGAAAAGATAGTAAATTTTGCAAATGAGAGGCTGTGAGTTCTAAAGGGAACAGTGGAGGTTTCTGGAGGGTCAGCAAAGCACTGGAGACGAGGGTCCCACCAACGTACTCTCTAAGGACATAGTCATGCAAGTTCATCTGACGATGATGGCCCAGGGAAACGCAGACTTCTGCAGTGACTGAGTGTGATAATTTGGGAGGCATGCTGACATCAATGGCAATGTGTCCCTGAG
Source organism: Craseonycteris thonglongyai (assembly GCA_004027555.1). Lineage (NCBI taxonomy): Eukaryota > Metazoa > Chordata > Mammalia > Chiroptera > Craseonycteridae > Craseonycteris > Craseonycteris thonglongyai. The sequence goes on from PVKE010003509.1 coordinate 57,319, forward strand.
CGAATGAGTGAGTGGGATCAATTTTAATGTCATGAGTTCTTTCTACCCCAAACCCCCAAAACGCAAGATTTCATTTTTAGAAAACTGAAATAGAGAGGCAGGCCGTGCATTGTCCACAGTGGTGATTGTGGCGGTGACACAGGGATAGGGGGCATTCTGGTGGGCCTTTCTGAAGTCTTCCTGGGGGACAGCAGGGATCACCTGTTCCAGCACCTGAGACCCGCCAGCCTTCTTTGTGTACCGGGAGCAGGTGTGATCCTTCTTACTAGAACACACAACTGAGTCCCACTCACCACCTTAGCGTGTTGTGTCCAACGGGAGTGACATCATAAAGAGTTCTGTGTTTCTCTCATTTGTTTAAATGACAAAAGGATGCAATAAGGGGCCTGACTTCATTTTTAGATATTTGACTGCTGACAGTTTTGAAGACCCTTCCCCACCTCCCTTTTGGCCCACAGCTGGACCAGCTGATGGAAAGTCGGGGTTCTCCCTGCTTTGGGATAAGTGGGAATTTCAAATAGAATGTCCCTGTCTACCTGTGGGAACCCTCACCCAACCTTTCCCCCTAAGCAGAATAAAAACATCAATCAGTGTACTTTCTTGCTCTGTTAAGCCATTTTGAACCCATTTCAGTAGCCTGCCTTGTTCTTCACAGGGGCCTTCATTATGTACACAAGAAACCTTTCACGATGTTTATGTAACATGATCCATCTTGACATCCAAACCACACTGTACACAAGGATGTATTTGAGTTCACAGGGTCCCAGTAACAAGGACAGGCACACAATAAATGCCTTGCCTATGAATGGGGAAGAACAGCTGTACTTCCACTATTAAAAGGAGCCATAGTTTCAACCTCCAAGATCAGAGTGACTGCAATATTGATCTCAGGTAACATTTCAAAACAAGATGTTTTATTATAACTTATAAAAGTAAATACAACAAGATTATAAAAGTGAATGTTTGTGTGGCTTTGGGAGCTGACAAAGGGAACACCTGACTCAGCTAAAATGCATTTTACAACCTTTCATCCTAAATAGAGCTGCAAACAGGTCAGGCTAAAATTTGCTCCAAGGGTTATTAACTGGTAGGTAGGCCAATTAACTATGCTACGCTGACTGTCATGGAGTCTTCCCCTGGACCCATGCACTTGAGCAGTTAGTTTGCAGAGAGACACAACTGGGTAAATATACCATCAGAGTTAGGGGCATGTATTTTGGAAACGTTTTTCAAGCTGTTTGCCTGTTGAATAAATGTGGACTGTTCCAAAAGCCAAGTTCTAATAGAATCAGGTGTAGGTACTGAGGTGCTTTGAAGGGAGTTATTGTCTACTCATCTCCAGCAAGAAGTCTGTTTAGGCACTGGACCAGAGGTCTCCTGCACCTCCCGGGTAGGGGGAGTCATTGAAGAGAGAAATAGTATACAAACACGAGAGAATAGCATATGATAATATTTTTACTGCCCAATTTGATTCAAATGTCAAGTTGGTCATTTCTAAAGGAAGACATTTGGTAATGGACAAACACGTGCAAGTTTGAACATGATGTAGTGACACAGCTACTGATAATACCAAATACAAACTTGTCAGTGAAACCCTTCCTGTGGACTCCGTGTGACATGGGAATTCTTAGATTCCATTTTTAAAAAATCGTTTTAACTTATTATACACTTCATTGCATAAGTTATGGTAAACTATATGCTACTTAGTGCAAATACTGGTATTAGACATATTTATCTTTTAATACCATCTTCCACACTGCATTAAAAAGCAGATGTTATAAAGCATTTTGTTTATTATTACTAAGATATTTTGTTAAAGAAAGAAATGAACAAAGTTTATGTCATCAGATACTTAGACCTATTGAAATACTCTAGAAAGAAAAGAAACTACTATTTGTTATTCATTTTTAGATTAATTGATTTTGTGCCAAATAAATATGATTTGGGGAAACTACACATTGGGTACTGTTTAAACCTGGGGTGTTCGGACTTTTGGCTTCCCTGGGCCACACTGGAAGAAGCATCGTTTTGGGCCACGCATAAACTATACTAACACTAACAACAGCTGATGGGCTAAAGAAAAAGCCATCCCTCCCCACCTCCAAAAAAATCTCACAATGTTTTAAGAAAGTGAAAGTATTTGTGTTGGGCCTCATTCAAAGCTGTCCTGAGACACATCCGGCCTGTGGGCTGCAGGTTGGACAAGCTTGGTTTAAACCATGGGCTCAAACCAAAGTTGTTTGGTTCAGAATTCTGACTCTACCTTTTAATAACTGTGAATTTGGGTAAGTTATTTAAGCTCTCTACCACATTTATACAGGGATGTTTAAGTATTAAGAGCTAAATGATTAATGGTCTACCTGGAGTAAAAGTGTGTCCCTATCTATATTCCTCATTATCATAAATCACTTAGGACTAATAATTAGTCCTAAAATTTTAGAAGAAATTACCTGGTAGATCACTTACTAGATAAAAATACTTAGAATATAGATCATTCAGGATACAACATAAGAAATACAATATAGAATATAAAATAAACTTATTTATTCAACTATCTGACTGGTAAAGTTTCTCTGAAGTAATATGAAGGCACTGCAGTTACAAAATTGAGACTAAAATCTTTAACTTCTTTATTTTTTCCCCCCTCACTAAATGGATTATATCCTGCAAAAGTATCCATTTGGTGAAGTCAATTTCCATGCATTTTTTAGAAGATCAGAACACATTTCTCTATTTAACAACAGGAAATTGGGGAAGCAGATGAAACATCAGACTGAATCTCAGAAGAGAGAAAGGGAACAATTACAGTAAAATCACTTTTAGGTGGTTTTAGCAACCAGCCCCTCAAAAAGCATTAACAGTAAAATTTCAGAACAATGAAAAAATAAAAATATATATACTGACAAGTAATGGATAGAGAACAAATTACGATCAAAAACTCCTTTAAGAACTTGTTTTTTGTTTATGTATTTCTTAGTGTTAATTTTAATGATATCCACGTGTTACATTTATTGTCCCACTGAGGACTGTCAGGACTCGTATTTTTCATTTATTTACAAGTGTAATGCTATATACTGTCATTTAGAGTTGCCATACCGAATTCTGGCTTTCACTGTTCACGCTAGGCTGAATGGGACTGCTTTATGTTTCAGTACCCACTGAATTCTCATAGAACATTGTTTGGCACACAGACAAAATGGAAGTGCATAGATATGATTGTGTTTTGCGTGCAGGGATATGGTCTTGTGCTAGTGAAAATATACTCGATGCATGCTTGTGATTAAGCAGTCTTCTCATCTAATGACTTCACCTATCAATCGCAGAGTCCAGGTTCTGCAACTATTGTATGATATATAATCATGTATGTTTTATTGATTCCTGGAAAAAACATTTCAGATTGTGGAGATTATGAACATAAATCATGACTTTAGAAATCAAGGGACTTAAGAGTCATGAGATCATATTACAATTCTGGTTTTATTATGCACTCATAGTCATTTTTATAGTTAAATTCCTGGTTTTTGTTCAAGAATACTACTATAAAATATAAAACTTGGGGAATAACTACAATGTTCTTTACAAATTTGTTTAGGGAATCTGACATAAAATCATATTTTAATATACATTTAAAGTGTCAACCTCATAGTGAGGGAAATATTATTGTTACAAATGACATCTTTATTAAAGGAACTCCATAATGCCTGTCTCAGAGATGCGTAAGAAGGACAGTGGTTATGTGCATTTCCTCACCAGGCACTGAGGTGCTTCTGGAACAGTTACACAATATCTGTAGCCTTCGAGGTACAAACAGCCCCTGTATAACTTATCCTTATAAAAATCACATTAGGGGAAGCTGGGATGGCTCAGCGGGTTAAGCACTTGCTTTGAGGCCCCGGGGATTGAAGATCGAATCCCGGCCCCGGCCCATGCAGACTCATGTGCTGAGCTCGGGTGTGCCCCCAGTTCAGTTCTTGCCGGGGCCTATGTGGGAGGCTCCCGGCCCAGTTCCTGCCCTGCGCAGCCCTGTGCCCACCTGTGGAGTGAAACCATATGGAAAACTAATGCTGTCAACTATGGAGACTGCTTCAATGTGACCATCAATCATATTAGAGAACCTCTCCAGGTCTAAGCTTCTGCATATGAAATGACATGAAATATGATCATCATTTATGTAATATTATGTATATAGAAATATACATGTATACAGAGAGAGAGAGAGAGAGAGAGAGAGAGAGAGAGAGAGAAGTTGCGAATAAGCTTATTCTCGAAGTTTGAGATCGCAAATTTGAGTGTTAGACTTGAAATTAAATGATGACCTAACTTAGAATATGCCCCAAGCAGTCAAATGGGATTATGAGGAAAACAAAAGTTTCTTTGTGGGAAATGAATTTTGGCCGTTGAAGAGAAAAATTAGAGTGGTGGTCATGAGGATTATTTTTAAGTAATCAAAAGGGTACTCTAATAAGAGAAATTGGATGTGTAGCACAAAACTCCAGATGAGAGAATTAAAATTAATGCAAAGAAATCATGGAGAGGAAGATTCTGTATTAAAATGATCATACTCTAAAATCAACTACAAAAAATAATTGAGTAAAATTTCTCTGGGATGCATTTATTTTCACCTCTATGGATGTGTACAAACAGAGAAGGAATGGGCATTTGCTAAATGTCTTGAACAAATGTATGCACCTCATGGGGGCCTGAACTATATGCTTAACAATTAACTTTTGACCATGAGATTTTAGTATTTTACCTAGCTTCATTATGTTATAATTAATTCATGAATATATTTAATAATATATTCAGAAAGAGGAAATGTTCATATGCATTTATTTATTAAAATGATTTGTGCCATAATACATATAATACCTTCATTTAGGAAAAATATAATCACTGAGAAATTCAAAACAGCCTGGAGGTATGATTTGTTTATATTAATCAAAATAAGTATGAAATGTCACAGTATTTTCTCACATTCAGTAATGCTGAAATTTATGGCCAAGATATATTGTTTTTTTTCCTAATTTTGCCTTTTATTTATTATAGATTTGTTTTTCTACTGCTATTAATCAATGCTAACATAATTTAAATAACAGCATTATTATTTTGTTCTTGTTGTTCTGTCTTTATGGAAACTTGGCTTTTCTAGGCACAACAGTGATTAAAGTTTTAAACACACTATAAAGTATCAAGAAATAAGTGAAGACTTTAACTATTTATTTCAATTTTTCCAAATAAATTTGCACCCAAGAAGTTTTTGTCAACTTTAATTCTGTTACTTCATTGTCATTTGGTAAGTATATTAAATTTATATTGGTAAATGTAAATTTCACTGATGTCAAAGTAATACATATTTTTAAGAGGCCTAGAACATACCACCTGTATAACTACTATTAATAGAAATCTAAAACAAATCTCTAAATATTTTTATACCTCTCCTTTATTTTTAAGGACTTTGCTTTTGAAAATGATATCTTTAACAATTTCAGAGGATAAGCAGGTAGGGGGATGGCAGAAAAGGATAAATAGGGTCAAGTGTGTGGTGATAAAAGGAGAATTTACTTTGGGTTGTGAACATAGAATGCATTATATAGATGATGTATTCTAGAACTGTACACTTGAAACCTATATAGATTTACTAACCAACACCATAAGGACATAAGGAGAAGGGGTCGTTTGGAAGCTAAAAAGAGAGCCTTCACTGGGGAACCACATTATCTGGCACCTTAACCTTGGACTTCCCAATCTGCAGAACTCAGAAATATATTCCTTTTGTTTAAGCCACCCAGTCAAAAATGATGTTATAACCATAAAAATTGTAATAATATAACCCATACTTCATATCATCGACACATGAGCCCTATAGATAACAAGCTGAGTGGTATTTATTAGTAATGTTCTTTCTTTAAATTTTAAACCCCTCCTCTGCTCAGGCCACCCTTGTGTGGGCATACACATGAGCTACAAAATTTTTACTTTAGTTGCTCAATCAGAGAACCTCTTCAGTATTATTCTTATCATAATTTAATGATGTCAATATTCACATATATATCCCTTTCAATAGCCTGACCTATTTCCCTCTAGTAACCTTGTCTCCCACCTTACCTCAATCTAGACTTTATTAGACCTTCAGAATCTCAAATTCATGCATCCACTCTCTCACCACCGCCTCCTGTATTTGCAGTCAATTTTTCTAGTGTTGCATCTCCAACAATTTTGCAGCTTCTAGATCCCAGTTCAATAATCCTATTATGTTATCACTGCCCTTCATCCTCACTTCTCATTACTTGCTCCTTACATAGCTTCATGGTCAATTACTATACTCACTTCATAGCATACACTTTGGCCTTTCTTTTACTTTGTTATAGTCCTCAAATTAAAATTATTTTACTACTCCTCACTAATGCCTGTGTTGGTAAAAAATATGCTATGATACAGAATGTCACTTTAATTTATGATTATTAACCTCATATGGGACTGACCATTAGTGTCGTTTCCTAACCTATTCATTCTCTCAATTTTCATACCTTGTTTTTCCTTAAACCTCAAAAATCTTCTCCGCTATTACTCTTAGCTAATGTCTCACTTTCCATTAAGAAAACAGAATCCATTTACAGAGAATTTCCAGAAGCTTCCTCTCCCACATTCGTCCACCTCCCTGCATTAGTGTTCACATTCGTTTAATTCATTTATCTATTGTAACTGTGAATGAGCTACATCTTAGGTCTCCTCACCAAGACCAGCTTTTCCACTTGACCACCAGGTCCCACCTCCTGTTAATGTCCTCCTATCTGAGGATATTACCTCGGTAATATCTCCCTGATTTTCTAGCATCATGAATTTTTCCCTACATTCCTATTCTCATCGTGATGTCATCTCTGCAATTAAAAGAAAAAAAAATTGTCCTCTCAACTACCCTCCATCTTGCTCCACTTTTTTATATTATTACAGAATTAAAAAAATTATTGAAAGAGGTATCTATCTCATGCACAGTACCAATTTTGTCCCTCCCATTTTCTTTTCCACTCAGTTCAGAGAGGGGCTCACTTACACCATGCAGGACACTCCTGTAAAAGTTACACTAATCGCCAGGATGCTGAATCCAGCGGGCACCTCTCAGGCCATAGCAGGAGCATTGATGCAGCTGATCAGTCTTGTTCACTTCATTGATTTTTTTCTCCTATTTTGCTGCCCTTTCCTCAGAATCCTGGGGTTCTTTCTCCTCATCTTCCTGGCTTCTCTATTCCTTCAGCTGCTCAGGCCAAAGCCTTGAAGTCTATTCAACTCATTTTGTCTTATGCCTTGTAGTACATCTCCTGGGCTTTATCTACAAAATATTTCAAGTCTAGTCACAGCTCACCACCACTGTTAGCAGTCCAGTTCCAAACATTCATGTCTTGCTGATTCATTGCAACAGACTAACAGATGTCCCTGCCTCTGTCTTTCAATGTCTTCCTAACAGCAGCCATATGGTAATTTGTCGATCTAAGAGAGAACGTATTACTTATTCTGCTTCTATTTACTCAGAGTAACAATGAAAACCCTCAGAATTAGAAGACCTTTTATCATCTGGTCTATTACTGCTCTGACCAAATCTCCTACTGTCTCCATTACTGCTTTGTCCCAGCCATAGTGACCTCTCGCTTGCTTTAAAATATTTTAAACAGGCATTTACTTTAGCACTTCTGATCTTCTGTCTAGAATGCTTTCCTTCCCCTTACGTTCTGGGCTCACAGACTCATGTCTGTCAAATGTCACATTTTTCACTGCTCATCTTACTGAAAATTATGATTACCAATGACCTTCTTCACCCAACATTGATACTTTCTATTGTCCATCTATTTTTTTCCCTTAACTTTACCACTTGCTATCCTTCATGTGGACAGCACATAGCTGAGCTGTTTCTTCTTCATAAGTTCTCCTACTATCTGTCTTTTGGTGTAACAGACCATTTACATTTAAAACAATTATTGATATGTTAGATTGTCACTTCATTATTTGCTTCTATTTTATTGAAGTCATAATAAAGAAGAAGAGGTAATAGAGTTCATTCCTTAGAAAGTAATTTGATTCTGTAAAAATATATTCAGACCATTTCATAGAAACACTCTATAAGAAGTTAGACAACATTCTCACAATAGTATACTCAAAATTAAAAAAAAAAGCAAGACCAAGTGAATAAATATTTTTTCTATGTAACTTGAGGATTAGATCTCATATTTTTTGTGTGCTTAGCAAAATGTGCTTCAAAAGTATAAATTTCAGAATATGGATAAACTAACCACAAATCAATTTTGTTGCAATATTAATTGCATATTTGAGATTTGTATGGCTGCATACTGAGTAATGCCTCAGTCAGTACTGTGAAACCTTTCAATTTGTTTTATGAATTTTTGGTCACTGTGCCAGGCTTTTTCATATTATGAAAACAATGTAAAATAACATGAAAACTCAGACATGGTAAGTTTTTTATTTATTTTTTTATTTTTATTGTTTTTGACACACACAGAGAGAGAGATACAGAGACAGAGAGAGAACTGAACTGGGGGAACTCCCCAGTTCAGCATATGGGTTCATACGAGCCAGTGCCAAGATTCGATCCTCGGTCCCTGGTGCTGAAAAGTGAGTGCTTAACCCACTGAGCCATCCCAGCTTCCCCTGGTAAGTTTTTAATAAATATTTTTGAATGGCTGACTATATGAATGAATAATGAATGAATAAAGAAAGATCATAAATTTTATAATAAAATTCTATGTTCTCATAAATTTTGTAATAAAATTATATGTTCTTCTATGATATTTTTATTGACAAAATTACTTATTTTCCATCAAACTATTTTTCTTAGGCCTCTAAAACTTGCTTAGAATTATTTTGGACTATGTGATATAACAATTTATCTTAGAGAGTCAATTTTTATGAGTTCTAAGTTTTTAGAATTGATAATTATTAAAAATAAGTATTTTGAAATTTTAAAATATAAAATATTTAAAGCTGTCATTAGTTTACAAAAATATAAGTATCACAAAAGGTGAATAAAATAATTCTGAAATAATAGAATGAAATAAACTTGCATTATTAGCATTTATGCTGAAAATATTTATTTTTAAAATTAAAATAAAGATGAATAAACTGGACAAAACCCTAGCTAACCTAACATTCAATGAGATGGTTTAAAGTGAAAATATCAAATTAAGAAAGGGCAGGGAAAGCGCACAGAACAAAGAACTTAGAAAATAATTACAGCAGCTCTCTGTAAATTTGAAATCAAGATAAAATGTGTGCTTTGGAGTAAAATATACAAACACTGCAGCCAGAAGACACAGAAATTAGGAAAATATTTTTAAATAGAAAATAATTTAAAAGAACTTCCCAGTAAAAGAACAAGATATGTTCTTGTTTTTCTTCTGAGAAAATTATACCGAATCTTTAAAGATAAGAAAGCAAAATACTTAAACTGCGCCAGAGAATACTGAAAGGCAGAACATTTCTAATATTTATGTGAGTGTACTGAAGTGTGATGAACACAATAAAACAATAAATAGTTCAACATCACTTATGAATATCAATGGAGTTATTAAGCAACCTCATACATTATGACCAAGTATAGCTTATTTTTGAAATTCAATGATTACATAGATGAAGAAATTTTTTAATATAATGCATTATATTTATAAAACTGGGAAGTATTAATAATATCATAATCATTTCCTTCAATACAAAAGCATATTTTTAAAAATTGAGCTTGTACAACAAATACCTGAGCATTGTACAATAATACCCACTCTTCACATAAATAGATGGGCAGCAGAGAAGTGAATCAGGGTACAGAATGGGGCAGGAACTCTGAGGCTCTGAACTCTTCCCTATAGTCACTGTATCTTCTAAGTTTTCCCACACTCCTGGCTCCCTTTTAAGGATAACCGGGACCATTAGGTTCTAAGTTTTTTGTGAATTTCCTGTGCATATCAGGTAGCGTCATGACTTTCTCCACCATCCGTTTAAGATTCCATTTTCTTGCATCTGCTAGGTCAGTTATCACTTTTACATTTGTTTTATAGACTTTGTTATTTTTTTATTTTTTTCTTCATTTATATCCTCTAGGTTTTTTAAATCTGAAATCATATCTTTAAAAATGAAACCATTGTCATTTTAAGGGGATTTTGCCAGGCAAAAGATGCAAGTCCATATATTCAGTCCAGTGATTCTATCTGAAATGATCACAGACTTTTAATTTTAATTTAATTTTATTTTTGACAGAAAGAGAGAGAGATACAGAGACAGAGAGAGAACTGAACTGGGGGAACTCCCCAGTTCAGCATGTGGGTCCACCTGGCCTGGAGCTGGGATTCGATCCTTGGTCCTCGGGGCTTCAAAGCGAGCACTTAACCCACTAAGCCATCCCAGCTTTCCCAAGCACAGACCTTTAAAACAGCATTTATGTAGCATTGTCAATGTATCATTTGCTTATATCGCGGAGGTATTCAACACCAAAAGAGAAAGTGAACGGACTGTCATGAATGTGGATAGAAAAGCAGAACACAGTTAGGAAGTGTATGGTGACACTTCAAATACAACCTATCTAGATGATATTTCACTGCTCCAGGTACAGATTTCTTTGAAAGCTATTTTTTCCTTGATTCATATCCCATTAGTCATATATGTGATGGTGACAAAGTAAATTTTAGCTCAATCAAAACATATTATCAAGAATAAAAAATTCAGAACAAAGAAAGAGCCCAGAATATTTACACTATACCAATCAACTTGTACTCCCAATACTGTCAATTTCCTCTTCACTATATATTAGCTGTTCAGAAACACATTGCTGGAAGCACCCTGGACATATATTCATTAAACAAACATAATTACAATTTTCTGGCACCTCTCAAATACAATGCAATTGGCTTACCTTGTTTTAAGATAACACTTTTATTTTTCTATACCATTTTTTTTTATAAGAGGAAGTGTAAAAGTTGAACCTTAAGAGGCAAAATATGCTCTTCCAGTAATGTTATAATTTCAGGGACTGCAAGAACATGGAAGCCAATATAAATTTTATCATTTGGAAATACTTATTTACTGAACAATGCTAAATTTTGATTACAAATAATAAATATGACCAAAATATACAATTTTTTAAAAACTAATATATAAACATTTCTTCAGCTTTCCATTTGTTTACTGTGTGGGATGCAATCAAGTAGGAGTATTGAAAACTGATGTTAGCAATCGCCTGGTAATTCTCTTGCAATTAGCAAACCATTTTTGTTAACTCTGGAGGCGGGAAGATAATACAGAAGTAAGGGGAAGGACATAAATATTGAATTAAGAATCAGAAAATCAGCATTGGAGTCTTGGGTAAAAGAAATTAACCAAGTATTCACAAAAGCACTATAATTTCACCTTATACCATAAGATAATGAACTGAAATATCTGTTCCATGACCTGTAGAAAGTGGAAAGTCTTTTTGTTACTACTTAAGGCAAATGTAATCTCTGTTTATGTCATTGGCATACAGTCACTCAGTTTGAGAATAAAAGTAAAACTTTATGAATATCTTACCTATATAGACCAGAACAGATTAACATTAAAAAGAAAAAACAAACCAAAACACAGAATGAGTTTAATTCTGAGGAAGATAAAAACCTCAAATGCCAAGTCAGGAGAATGGAGAATGAAGAAATATGGCACAGAGCAAGAGAAGGAGAAGTCTCTAGAGTTCTTCATTACACTGGCTATTGTTGAAACTAAATAAATGTCCATCTAGAGAAAGATTTGGTCCCTTATGAAAATTTAAAAAACTGGAAATATATTTATTGGGGTAAGCCCAAATCAAGTGTGATCCACATGTATAGTTTTATTTATTCTATTTTACCAAGTTAGACAATGATAAAGAAGTCCAAGGGACTGGGCTATTAAACCAACATCCCAAATACTGATTTATTTTTAGGAAGATTAGTTTATTAACTTAGAATATGATATTCCTCTTGTTTTAATTCATAGTGCTATCTCCCAGAAAAAAATCCACAATGAAGACTAAATTATAGACAAGAATGGTATTTAATGAGAAAAAACAAACAAACACAGAAAAAGACAAAAATAAAATTTAGAACGAAAAGAAATGATACTGTCAATATTTTTTCATGACAATAAAATTGTCTTTCTACATGATGATTTAAATGTGTATCTAAAACACTAGCAACTTGGAGGAAGCCATGATGGCTCAGTGGGTCAAGTGCTCACTTTGCAGCACTAGGGGTCAAGGATTAAGGATCGAATCCTGGTCTCAGCCCATGCAGGCCCACATGCTGAACTGGGGAGTTCCCCTAGTTCAGTTCTCTCTCTGTCTCTGTATCTCTCTCTCTCTCTCTCTCTCTCTCCTCTGTCAAAAACAATAAAAATAAATAAATAAAACACTAGCAACAATGATAAACATGAAGGAATTATTTTCTTTGCTACTTGCCAATGATTTCTGACTGCTACACAAAATAGTACCACGGGTTTTTAAAAGCATTGTTATTTGTAATAGGTTGTGCTTTGAAGGAAATGTTATGTTCATTTAAATGCTCGGCCATTTTTTGGCCTAAGCATAATTTGAACATTGATAACTATGTCTCCAAAAGTAAATTGTGCAGATAGCTTATCCTACTTCTCACATAATAATTTTTTTGTAACATTTCAGACGAAAAATTGTTCTATTTGAGGCACTGGCTCTTAGTATGTAGTTAGATATTCACAGTGGTTAAGAGGTTTTTTAAAAGGCTTGAACAATATGAATAAAACACAAATAAACACAGAACATGTTACTCCTTTGAGAGGAAGAAATGTCATTTTATGTACTGTTTTTCAAAGACGACAAAGTTGGGTACAACATTAGGGAAAGAAAAAAGAGGGGAAAGATAGAAGAAAGGAGAGAAGAAATTACACATACCATGTCATACTGAAAGTACAGTTTTTCAGATTGTGTAATAATATGAGACCAAGTCTTTCAAGATTCAGAAAACCTATTTATATCTAAAAATTAATAATAATAATATTGTCAAGCAAGAATGCACCATGAAGGCACAGAAAAACATTTGATGACATGAACTTTTCTTCAAAGGCCAGGATTTCAAATTCTGTTGTTTAAAATTTTTGTAGCCCTATATTACATCACTAATTTGTATAAGAATTAATATTTTGTAATTAATAAATTATGGCAAGGCAATTGGTCCCTGAGTATCAGATTGAAGAAATGACATATGTTGCTATCTTCTACCACTGAACCTTTATGTTCTACCCAAAACTCATATGGGTAGCTCATAACCCTCAAGGTCATGGGATTAGGAGGTAGATAGAGCCTTTGGGAGTTGTTAGGTCATGAGGGTGGCACCCTCATGAATGGAATTTGTGTTTTCACAAAAGAAGCCCCAGAGAACCAGCTACTCCTTCCGTTAGGTGACGTTGCAGTGGAAAAATTATCAACTAAGAGGAAGGGGACCCTTACAGACACTAAATCTGCTGCCCCCCCTAATCTTGGACTTCCCAGCCTCCAAGACTGTGAGAAATAAATCTTGATCATATGTAAGCCACACCATCTGGTATTTTATTATAGTAGCCTGAACAGTCTAAGATGCCATCATATATCTAATTTTAATTGTTGCATATTTAAGTCCTTAATTGTATTAATCTTTTGAGGTATTAACAGGTATAGCTCTTTAAATTAGAGACTCTATAATTTTTCTCAGCACTATCTGTAATTTGCAGTGCAGAGGTATTCATTCTTGTTATAATTTTTCCTGTTTTATTTTATTTTTTTGATATATTATAAATTATTTTCTTTTGATTTCATTTTCTGTTTGTTCATTGCTATATGTAAAATATAGTAGATTTTTATATATTAATCATGTGTTATGCAGTTTTATTAAACTTATTTACACTAATACTTTTTGTGAATTTAATAAGAATTTTTTACATAAGGTTTCATACCACTTGCAAATAAATACAGTTTTACTATGACTACCCTCATTTTAACCTTAATACACAATCTACTTGAAAAGAGAAAACTTGGGAATTTTCCAGAGGACAAGACATTTAGAAAGATTAAAAATATATTTATCAAAATGAAAAGGCTTGTGTTTAAAGAGATTAAGAATATGAATAGACATGAATCTAACTCTCTCTAATCAACACTCTGAAACTAAAGATGGCCTATGTCTTAGGTGTTCTACTAATAATAGAACGAGTACATGGTGTTTTACGTGGTATAATGTTTATAGAAAATGGTCAGTAAGATATGACTCAAAAACTGAAATGATTCTTATTTATTTATTCACATTTGCATCTTTGTCATTTTCTTTCCACACATATAAGATTGTACATGTATTATATGTTGACTTTTACAACTTCTAGAAA